>JAMKCH010068577.1:0-13854 GCA_023653785.1 Ophioderma brevispina
ACTGGGAGAAGCTTTTGGGATATCATGATCCCTACTCCATCTCTGCGGATGCTGTCACTATCTTCGAGACGTATGATAGTAAATTCCTCTTTACGGGGGTAGGTTAATGTCAATCGGCCACCCCGTTGTAAGTGTTGTGTTATAAAAGGTGTTATACTACAAAACATCAAGGGGGAACGTCCACTGGGCCTTACATTTCACTGGGTAGGTTGTCAATCGGCCGCAGCCACTTTTGAACAGCATTAGACGGCATTTTTTTTAATGTAAGTTTGCAAAAAAAGTGAATGACTACTAAAAGGTGAGGAAAGAAACCCCACATTTGACCTACTCTTTCAGAATAAGAAGTTCCTTTGAAATATTTTGTCCTGTCCTTGTAAAAAAACCCTCTGATATTGAAAGATTACTAAATGATTTTAAAAAATCGGCCAAAGACCATCTTTTCCTTTTTTCTGTGTATTTGCAAAATGAGACACTATTGGTGATTTATCAGAAAGAGTCAATATTTGAAATTTGCAGGAGAGCTTAAAGGCACTATCATGATTTGATAATTAGTAAATTGCAAAAAATCAATCAAAAATCTATTTTTGCATGTTTGTAACAAGTGCAGGTATCCTAACAACCCTTGCACATGAAAGGACCAGAAAAAAATTAATAAGTGCAAAATTGAAATTGTAAGTCATTACTACTGTCCCCGTATTCCGAACACTACAACACGTATTGAATGTACTTCTTATCTGTGACACTGCCGTTTGCTTCTCTGTAATTCTTCAGTTGAACGGTAACTTATGAGAATTCTAGATACTTATCCTTCACCTTTTGAAGCTATTCCTGCATTTCAAATATTTTCTTCTTTCAGATAAGTCCTGATAGTGTCTTTCAAATGAACGATAAATCTGTAGAAGTCTCAAAAGTTACTTTTTCAACAGAATAGATAGGAAAAGAAAACGGAGAGCTGTATTTCAAGATACGATTCTCCATTATGTGTTGTAGTCTGTGTTCGGTACGACAGTAATGACTAAAAATCTCTATTTTGTTCTTATTAGGTTGTCTTCTGTCTTTTCATCTTGCCGTTTATGTTAGGATAGCGATACTTGTTATGTACATGCACAAATCATATTTGTTTATGAGGACATCGCCGGATAAGGAAATAAGGACGCCCTCTATAGTTTCATGAGAACGTATGACTTTGAACCATTGCCCACTATAAGCGACATGCTCGAAGTTTACCTTTTGTGGTTTTAAAAAAACAAAAAAATTCCACTTTACATAGCTGTCTCCAAAAGTCTTTTATCTAAATTATAAACAGGCTTCAATGGAAATGGGAATTTCCAATTTGAACCCCCCCCCCAAGAACCAAAATGCCGCTTTGTAAGGATGTGTGTTATATTGTTAAGCACTTATATTAAATTAGCAACATAATGTGAGGCGGCATGGTGGTTCTGGGGGGGGACCCCATTTTTGCATTTTTGTTTTTTGGGGTGGCCGAACACTAAATGGAATTGCCAAAATAACAACACCCTATTACTTACGTGCCATATCACACCACATGAGGTAAGGCATGCTATCTACCAAAGGGCTCATTCCTTAGACTTGGATGGGCGCATGTTAACAACTGCTGACCATGCAGTTCTGGGTATCATAAATAATACTAAAGGCAAAGGTGGTGTATTGCCTTGTCAATTACTGTTAGTAAGCTGTTGAACTGCGCCATGTGAATGGGATTTTAATAGTGTATAGCGAGTTAATTTGCTCATGATATAAAAGTGCTGTCATGGGCCATTTAAGATTGCGGGTCATGTGTTCCATAATCGAGGTTGCTTGGTGTTTAAGACGTATTATATAATCAAAATCGTGGCACTCCATGTCACTACATCACATAAGTTAATAGGTATTTGGGTATTGTTATTGCGCCTTGTGTAGCCTCTTGTATCTTAGAAGACAAATGTCCTTCTATGCTCATTTACAAGCTCCATAACAACGGGCAGCTATGCAACATCTTCCTGTTTCTTCATTTAAGTCATAACCTGGTCATTGTATTAGCAGTTCTAAGCTTTACTTTTTCCAGAGGCATGCCCCTGAAGTTCTCAGACTTTTCTAATTTTTTTTTCTGATACACGTGTATTTTGATGACAAAAACACCTTGCATACAGATAAAGCACTTGTAAAACACCAATCAAAATTGATGATAACTAAACTATGATGATTATAGAGGGCCTCCTTATTTCTTATCTGGCGATGTCTTGTATTTACTGAATATGTCAGCAAGCAGATGGGACAATGGTCAATCCTATGTACATGTAGTTGGTACCACTCTTTTATAGGGCGATAGTGTCAACTACATAACCCATTGTCTGTAGTCAAACTGTGTAGTGTAAATTTTACGTAGGAAAAATAGTTAATAAAGTTGGACTTTGAATTTTATTACTTTTATGTATTGTCTTATTTCCTTACTGATAATTATTTTTTTAATGGACGGTCATATTGAAGTTACACACTTAAAGTCACATAAATAAACGGTGCGATATGATGGGGAACCTTCACTTTAACCCCATCAAATAGATTTGGCCAGTAAATTGTTGTCCTTCCTAATGCTATGAACCCCATTTTTGCTCTTACTATCCAACAGCTAGGCTGATTTATCTCAGAATTTGTATCTGATGAAAAACAACATGAATGAAATTGGACCCCTTAATAATTTGTGGGGGGCTCAAATACCTTGAGCCCCACTCAATGATCTTAACATTGTTACCAAAACATCAAATCCAAAGGGCCCCCCCCCCCACGGTGAAAACCTACAGACTGCGTGCTATCGCACGTCCCCCTTTTTGCTTTTTCAAGCCAGGGGGCATAAAACACTTGGATCTACCTGGAAAATGTTTAAATATTGAAAAGCCAACAACAGGAGTACATTTGTTACAAAAGCCAAGCACACAAAGACCTGTTCCATTTTTTGATTGCGATACAAGTGAATCAACCGATGTGTCGGTCTAAGCAAAAAACACTAAAATGCATAATAGTGGAGGTCAAGAAATCTGTTTATGGTGTGCACTCTTCTCAGGGGTTTGTACACAGAATAGAAGTTTTGTAATTGAAAAAGTAGAGAATATATAAACCATCAACGGGGGATTTCTAACCTGGTGATTTATAAGACAGATGCTTTTTCCTAGCTTTTTCTGGACCCCCCATCCTGCTCGCTACATCCCCATTGCTATCCAATTCTTCGGAAGAGGAATGTTGAGTCCCAATTATATTCTGGTTTCTATGCAGTGGATGAGTGCCTCTTTTGAAACTGGTCGTCATCTGAAAGATGAGATTTGTAGAAGTTTGTAGATTTCTGCTCCTGTTGTCAAAGGGAGTTACAAGTTGCGGTGGACATCTTGGGACCACCCTGACACATTGGGACTCTTGACTGCAGATGGAGGATTGTATCCCCTCCTCTTGCCTTATTCCCATTTGGTCTGGGTATTCACTAGTCCTTTCTTCAGGCTCACTACACTACATTTGGAACTGTTTTTGATGTTCATCACGCTGGACAGATTTTGAGGGCTTCCTAGAATGGAAAGCTGGCCTGGATGTCATGGTGAATGAGACTCTCATGATGCAGCCACTGCACTTTGCAATTCGGCATCTTCCTCCCACCACACCTCCTCTAGCTCCTTATACACAAATTCTCAACATTTGGTCTTTACTATTTGGGAAATAGCCTCTTTGCCATCAGGCTTCACAATAATTGCTCATTTTCCTCAAAGTCACTCTTGACCTGATCTGAAGACTTCCTAGATACCACCACCTTACATTGGGTTGATCTCCAGCAAGAAAAAAGCATCAAAACGCCCAACAGTGCACTGCACTTCCACAATTCCTCTTTACCAACATCACTTCAATACTGAGCCATGACATCCTTCATGAGTCCAATTCTGGTGTGTTATCCTGGCAGCAATCATCCATAGTGTCTCTTGCAGCTTCTCCAGACAAGATCGAGTCTGTTGAGTCACTGATGGTCATGTCCATTTTTTGTATCACTTTCTCTGCACAGTGGGTTCTCTTGTGATAAGAGCGCAGTTATTTATGGCTACTTCCTCAGCTTTTAATAGCATTTGCCTAGAACTGGTTCTTCATGGGCGGATCTTGATCCGAGTACAAAATGACAAGACAGATGATACCAAATATGGATTATTTGGGTCATTTAGTGATGTACTCATGCACCCTGATGAATTCGTGGCCTTTATGGCATTTAAGTGCATGTGATGCTGCACTTATCCATAACCAGGTGAACTCACATTTTACGCGATTGTAAATATAACCCTGCCGAATTTGCAATCACTCAGAAGTGAAAATTTAATACTGCACCATACCATACCCCCATAATTCTGGCCAACACTCCCTTAAACCCGGGACCACTAGACCACCCCACCATAGATAAATCATGCAATGTCCTTCCCCTCCCAAAATAGTTTTCACCACTTTTGCCTAAATTATCCATAACTAGCTCACAAAAACATCTGTTGAATGACTTCATCCATACCTCCGGCAAAATCATAACTCGTCAATGCACTCCATGGCGTGATCTAGCATAGGGCGTGCTCGGCGCACCCCCCTCCTTGGAGGGAGAAAAATGATAATAATAAAACTAACAATACGGAAAAGAATTCATGTGTTAATTGCCTATCATAAAAGTTAAAATTATCAGTAATTAGTGTATGCGTGGATTTTTGTACGTAGTTAGAGCCACTATCAGCATTTCTCTTCACAATGTCAAAATAATGGCGGTCCCCTTATTTTCCATCTAATTCCATTGTTTTGCACTATTGTATTGAAATTGCTGCAATTTACAAGACCCCCGCGTCACCCCGTCATTTGTCAAGAATTACGATTTTATGCTTTGTTTCCCAATACAGGTCTGTTTTTGTTTTGTACAAAGAACCGAATCAAGGTGTTGATATATACCACACTAGCAATTGAGAGACAAAATCGGCATTTTGGATTTGAAAAAAATGACTGAGAGTGGCTTTAATACTACAAATTGTTTGATATGATCGAAAAACGGGCGGTTTTGCAATTAATTAATTCTTGCATTCCGCGACAACTGACCGACTATTTTCTTGTTGTTTCGTGGAGAGGATTGTAAGTTACATGATAGTTAATAGTTAAATTATAGTCAGGAAAGAAAATCGCACAAATGCCCATTACTTTACCGGCTCGTAATATCATTGAGGTTTTTTATTACCATATTGATTTCTTCATTTGTGCAAATCAAACCATGTCCTGAGCTTTGATGAACTTTAGCAGCTTTTGGACGTAGACAACATTTTCTGTTGTGTTTTCTATGTTGTTGCAAAACTAATTTTAGCATTGAAAAATAATTGCCAATATTTTATTAAAAATGTCCCAATTCTGGGTTTGTAATTTTCTAAAATAAATCTTTGAAAAATACTCTTTTTACGTTGGTTTTGGTTACTTATAATTAACAAATGAATGCTTGAATGTTCCTTTCAAGTGAGATGGGGCATATTCAATCAGAAAAATGAAACTAATGTAATTTAAAATTTGCTTAGTTTTATATTTTACTCAAAGAGGATAAGAATTATTGTGTTGTGAAAGATTACTGTGGAATAGCCACAAAATTAGAAAATTAGGAATCGCCGTTATGTTTTTTCGATGTGTGTATTGTTAAATGAGTCTATTTTTTAAAGGTTGTGATTAGTATTTTCTGATCGCAGCCTAAAAAAAATCGTGGCGGGAGTTTCAATTTGCCACGTGCTCCCAAACCACACAAGACTGAAGAAGCTGGACACTACAGGGACAGTCCCAGACCTTGCCAAAAAACTACACATGAAAAAAAAAAACTGCTTTTAAAGATTTTGAATAATAGCCCAATCGTCACCAGGCTTGAGCAGTCTGGAAGGCGGTTTTTTTTGCAAAGAAGCTCAAATAATCGGTAGGTGACGAGCCCTTTTGGAAAGGGAAAATTGCAAGCCCCCCCCCCCAGCGCAGAGGAGACCCACCACCAGGCACTACGGTGGCCATTAGAGCTTGGATATTGGCAGCCAATTCCACTCCCACTCGTTCCAAAATCCGGATCCGGCTACTGAACTCCATCCATTAAACTTGCCAAAACAAACTCTAAAAACAACTCATCGATGAACACTCATCCATAAACTCACAAAAAAACAACTCTAAAACATGAGACTAGACAGGGATTCTCAAAAAGATGCTTAATTATTAAGTACAGGACTATTTTTTAGTAGAAGCATTTCAAACAACTTTCCTAAACTGATTTCTTGTGCTGATCACGAAATGCCGGTTGCCTGCCTTGACTGAATTGATTTGAGTGCACCAGGGTCAAAATGTAAACAGATTTTCAAAATGGACCACCCAAATGCAACTATTTAATATTTATTTTTTTTTTAAATTAAATGCATTTATACTTTTAAAGGTATCGGACTTCCTTATTTCTATATAACGTCTTTGAAGCTGAGCATATTTTCAATTAGCTTACCAGCGTAAGTTATTCCCCATTAGCCGGAAACGAAAAGAAAGAGAAAGAAAAATCCAAAAATGGCCGCCAACAATTAAAATTGAAAAAGATATACTTCCATCAGATGTGGAGTTTTTATTCAAAATGATTTTATAAATAAAGGAACAGGGACATGGAGCACTGTAGCCAGTGAAAGGAAAAGACTATTGAGGGATTTCACCATCTAAAATGCCATGGCATTCTATTTCTAGGTGTCTTAGAATAAGAAAGAGGCATAGGCCTACTATGTATTATGCTTTGTTAAATTGTGTGTATAGTCACTTTGTAGGGCATGCTGTCATGTATGGCAAAATATAAATTGTAGACGAATGGCTGGGCCTTCGAAATGACTTGTAAGGACATTTGGAAAGGCTTAACAGCATAAACTTCCAATAATTTCGTGGAAGTGGCAAGGTAATCGTCAGACGAGTAAAGAGTTATCCATCTTCACAATAATTCGTACACGAACGATCATGTAGAGTTCAGTCAGCTTGGTTTCTTCCAACATACTTTCCAAAAAAAAAATGAGATTTGGCATGCCTAAATTTCCCAGTTAAACCTAACACTGTCAGGGTTATATTATGGTCTTACCTTCCGATTTAAAACAAAATATTTGGGATCTAAATGCTGACACCACCACTGCAAAAATTAGGTATAGTTAATGCTTGTGGCTCGAAGATGCCGTATAGACCTATAAAACTGCAATTGAGCAGGAGGCATGGGACAAGGTCAAAGTCATCGTTTACCCCCCGACAGAAAATGTGACCACCTCTGGTAGTTAGTATTGACCCGGATAGGTAGTTTTGTAACTCTCAAATTGTGGTGTCACCTTTTCGATAGGGCCAATTTAAGGTTAATCAGGCGTTCAAACTTTTAAAATGTTCCAATCTTGTTGAAATGTATGCAATATGTCCGTCTAGTTCATAAGGATTCCAAACATGATAGGTTGTACCACATTTGGACCATTTATTTTGGTTATAGGACAAAATGGATAAAATGGAAAAAGGTCAATTTCCATTGGAAAAGATAATCAGATTCCAACTTTACTGTTGAACCCTGTTATATTGGGATTGCCATTTTACCATTTAGTATTTTTACCCTATAACTCCCAAAAACAATGGTCGTAGGTGGTGGTACAAACTATACAATTTTGGAATCCTATGAGTAGATGGACAATAGGGCATATAACATTTCAAATTGATTGGAGATTTTAAAAGTTGACCGTGTAACCTTACATTGGCCCCTATGAAAAAGTGACACCACAATGTGAAGTATACTAACCACCTAGCATTCAAATAGCCGAGGTCCTACTAACTACCAAAGGTAGTTAGTTTTTTAAGCACCATGCCGGCTCCCATATAAAGGTGATGAAGGAAAGATGAGGGTCAACCAATTTTAACCATATTTGCAATTTGAAACACTTTTAAAAATCGAGTGGTGATATTAAAAAATCCATAGGGCCCCCTATGAGGAGGGGATCGACCCCCCCTTAAAATTCAGGCCCTTTTCATCAATTGACAAAAATGCTTATAACCAAAATACCAAAGTTCAAGGAATATAAATAACTTCAACAAGAGAGATTCCAATGAATCTTGGGCCAATATGATTTGAAAGAAATGTGCTTTTCACCACTTCTGTTTGTATTTCAAAATTCCAGTGAAGTCCATGATATTCGTCATCAAATATGGCCAAAAAAAATGAAAAATATCATGTTTTACAATATTTCTTCAAAAATACACCAATTTAAAAACACCATATATCTAATTACTTCAAGTAGTTAAAAGATGGAAATCATTGTATCATTAAGAGAAACATTTTTCAAACTATACATAATTGCTTTAAAATGTGTGGAGGTATGTCCCTTTTAAATAGGGGGGTTTTGCCGCCTTTCCTATTTATCAACATTGGGCCGTATAAAAGACAGAAAAATTTTAACCCATTTTTATGTTTAAATGATATTCAATACAATTATATCAGTTGAGGATGGTGCCATGATGGGTTGGTTTTATGATGCTCATCCACATAGCTATGAGGTTATGAGAAAGGAAAAAGAAGAAAAAAAAAAAGACCAGTTTAGGTGGGGGGGGGGGATTATCCCATATTGTAATGTATAGTAATAAATATCAGAAACTATACAAATCTGACAGTGCAGGAGTGTGAGTATACAGCGCACTCAGTGACACCTCATGAAAATCAAAAATTTTACTACATTAAATCGGTTACTCAGTAGAAAAATAAAATCTATGCTTGCTAGACAGAGATGGTACATACCATTTTTTAAGTACGGGGTGGGTGTTTGGTGTACATAATTAAAATATGGGTTCTTGTGGTGACTAAACCATGCAATTGTGATCGTATAGACTTTAGCATACGAGCACTAAATTTAGTTAGGTTTCTCTATCATAACATGAGTCGAATGTTTATTTTCAAAGATTCTGAAATGGCCGGGAAATGAAAGAAATATTTCAGAATTTACTTCAGAGGATGTGTTTGTATAATACATGTTTCTTGTTGTTGAATTATTATATAACGAAAAGGCCCTGCCGCCCTGATGTAGCCCACAGACCTTAGCATGGGCGACACACTTTTCTTAAAGCACCATCTTGTTTTTCCGAGTGACGAAAAAAAGAAGAAATAAGGAATAGGATTAAAAAGTGCATGGTGCGATGCGACTCGAGCCGCTACCATGAACGGTGATGGTAATTAAGCCCCCAAGGTGTCGCTAGCCCCACCGACGATTTCATGCGAAGTAGGATCATCTGGAGCACTTCTGTGACAGGGATAGCAAGGTCCAGTTCTCATTGTTTTTTTGTTTTCTAGGAAGGGTGAGAGACCAAATAAGCAAGGGGTGCAGCTCTAAAAGTGTGAATCCAGGAGGGGGTATAAGTCCTAATACAGGGTCACAAATGAAAATGTTGGATGATGTAAAAAGGTAAGCAAAGTGCCATTTTGTTACAAGGATTTAAAAAAGTATGGTTTACTTGGAGATCATAGAAATCTTGTCAAAGTTGTCAAAAGTCTTTAATCTTACATAGGATCAAATTGTTCATTATTTCCTCAAATACACAACAAAAATAGTTGCGCTGCCCAACCTAATTATTTCTACAAATTCACCTGTATCAATCGACAATGGCATAGACCTTGTTTGTCATATCTGAAAACAATTACTTTTGTTGCATGTGGGAAAGGTGAACAAGTTGAGACCATTTTTAAAGAAATTCAACATATAAGGAAATTTGACCTTTGTGAGTGACTTGCAAGTGAGAGTTTAGTGTTATCTCTCTGTAAGTTGTACGGTGGTAAAAAACTATAACCTTTTTAGATCGCGTTAACAAGATGGACACTTGTTACATTTTTACAAACATCCGCGGCAAGCCTTGGCCCCCCGTTATTAGGGACCCCCTTTCCCCTTGGTGCACCACGATAAATTTGTTCATTAACCTTCACAGAGATATATTCACTGATGACCCAACTAAATGTCTCCAGGATGACCCATATATATTTGTGTTCGCGTGATGACCCAGCGTCGGTGCTGTATGGTTTTCAAAGGGTGTGGGATGGTTAGGTAATAGGCCGCCAAGGGAGAAGAAAAATGGAAAAAGTGGGTAACCTAGGCACTTTCCGGTTTTAGCATATCCTAAAAGATGTGTTCATGTGATGAGTGTTTTAATCGCATTGCACAGTACATTTTATGGCCAGTGCTAATATGGTTTGTAGGATACGGGTATTAAGTCAAATGGCCAGTTTTTTAAATTGCATGGTGAATTATAAAAATTGATTTTTGAGAGTAATTGCAGAAAAACAATCTGAATCTTTGTGACTTTTTGTGCTATGGTGGACTTTTATACACTCCCCACCTAATGAAGGCACAGGGAAGCATGGGTCATAGGGGCTTGTGTCATCCTATCCTAATTCTATACCTTGTACCCATTATGAAAATGCAGCATTCTGATTGGTAGTCACTGCCCCCAATTATTCTGCAATAAGGGTCCCAAGCTTCTTATTAAATCAAAGCTGTTTTAGGTAATAGAATAGAAATAAAGGGTTTGCAGTGTCATGTATGGGTCATAATGTATCCTCGGGCAGAAAAACTTTAAAATAATGGTCTCGGCTGCGCCTCGCCCATATCAGTTTTTGACCTCGGACCATATTCGCCCATTAAATGATACTGCAATACCCTTTATTCTCAAATATCAATCCCGTAC
This sequence comes from Ophioderma brevispina, assembly GCA_023653785.1. Taxonomy (NCBI): domain Eukaryota; kingdom Metazoa; phylum Echinodermata; class Ophiuroidea; order Amphilepidida; family Ophiodermatidae; genus Ophioderma; species Ophioderma brevispina. The sequence goes on from JAMKCH010068577.1 coordinate 10,723, forward strand.
GGCACCTTAAATTGGGTTGGAAAAGTAGCAACCCTTTATTAACATCCAACCTCATTATGTCATCACCTTTTCTTCAACTCATTATTTCCAAGTTTGATTGAATAATAAATCTATTCCACCTGTAGAATTCAGTGCCTTATATGTTCAGATATTTATGCTTTTACCCACTATAAAAATTGTAATAATCCATATTTAATGGAGGGGAAAATTTCTAGTTCGTTTATTGGTGGGTGTGAACTGATAGACAACTCATTGTCCGTCCCACTTTACTGGATCAAAATTGAAATTTTGGTATCTGAAGCAAAAAATTGATATCTTTCTCATTACAGCAGTGGAAATTTAAGGGCAGGAACTGTGTCCTTTTGATGTTATGAACAAAATTGCTCTCCAAATGTGGTCTCGACCACATTAATTAAACATACACTGTCATATAGGCCAATTTAGGACACATAGTGCTTCTACTATCCCAACGGCTGAACCGATATTTTAACTCAAATTTTGTAATACAAATGTCTTTACCATAAGGTTGGATGGGCGGTTTAAATTGCTGGTAGTTTAGATAAGGCCATACTTGACCATTTCAAAAGGCCCATAGGCCTAACTGCGAAAACATTCGACGTATTCTCGATTGAAAACTGTTAATGTTTTGGAACCAGTGTGAATGACATATAAATGCATCAGAATTCATTCTAACTGTCTGAAAAATTCTAAAATGACTCTTTTTTTAGCCCTTTTTTTTATATTTTTCCAAATGTGAAAAAAACTTTATGCCCTTATGGTTACTATATTTGAACCGTTTTAACCATATGCGACTTTTATTTAATGGAATTATTTTGGCTATTTTGATTATGATCTTTCACTGATAAAAAACATTAAAGTGCAAGCGTAACATGTAAAAACACCTATACTTAAACTTCGTCTTACAACCCCTTCTAGATTTTTTTGTACCCTACCAACAAAAAACACCTTTTCTGGTGCCAAAATATGTGTTGTAATTGCCATTTATGCCTTAATATTTTATATAGGTAGATCATAGGGCTATCCTAAAGTGGTGGATAGGGGCCACCCACGAGATGGGGTACACAACACACCAGTATCACATGTAATACACATACACTTGATTTGGTACCAATGGATAGCATTAGCATCATCTTTCCATTGAAAACAAACAGACAAGCCTTTATTACATTCAGAAGACGTCCAAAATCGCATGGTAGCAAAAATGTCAATTTACACAACACATACCAAACACAAATAGAATAGGAACAAAAATCTATTTTACCAAAAATTAAGAACATCAGACTTTAGGGCCATGATAATTTTTTCGAGCCCAGTAGTTAATAAAATCAATTTTCCACCATAAATGCCAGTGTTTTCTATTGCCTTTTTTATGAGTCATAATGACATCCATACGGAAATGTTTGTTACTTATTTGAAAATACCAATGGAGAGAAGAAAGAAACACTAAGCTATCCTGTGTGGTACCAATTTTTGGAATCGAATGTTCAGTACAAAATATGATGTGGGTTGTCTATAGAAAAAAAATGGCCCAGGTATACACGAGGGTTAAAGAAGAACGGCTCTACATAGGACTAAAATAAAAAAACATTGACCAAACTCGTTGCACCTGCTGAAGAGGAATTTATGTTAAACCCCATCTAATATCCATGAAGATGATTTTGTTTTCCAACAATGGATAAAAATATCTAACATACTCAATATGTGTTTGTGCCGTGGCATTTGGTGTAAAGTGCCAATATAATAAGATTGGATTTTCTCAAAAAGTAAATTTTAAGACCCCTCTTAAAAAAGAAAGGATACCTCCACACATCTGGAATAGATCGATGCTTAGCAAAGGCATAAGACATGCTCAGGCAATAAGGACTTAGCAAATTGAATTTGAGGTTTGAAAGGAATGGTGCTTACAATGGCTAATATTGAATTTGCTTAATTTTCTACTTGGTGGACAAATCACATGATTTCCAGGCTTAGAAAAATACATCTTCTAGAAACACTGCAGGGTACGAAAACATGTGCAGAGAAGAAACAAACAATTACATGCTTAACAAAATGATTGATTCAATAAGGTAAATTTGTTATTTTAATTATTTTAGTAAGGTTTCGTCATATTTTGCCATTTTTCATTGGTGCCACGCAAATCTATGTAAGAGTAAATATGGCCATTTTAGGGGGGTCCATTTTTACCCAAGGGGGGTCTGATTAATTTTACTTTGGTGTCATGAATATTCACAAAAACACCATCCATGCGTGAAAATTTGTTGAAATCGGCTGACCCCCATCTTTCAGCCTTGCATGGTGCTTAAAAAAATCAACTTAAACCGTTTCTGTAGTGGGGGGTAACGAATACTTAAATAAGGCCCTTGTGATATTCAGTCATCTAAATATTATCCAAATGTTTGTGTGTCACTCCGGGTGCATGATCCAGGTTAAGATTCTGCATATGTAATACGGTGAATGTGCCAGGAACATATTCTGTCGGTTAAATTAGGCAGCCAAAGATTAAATCAAGTTTTAAAGGAATTTATTGGTTATACAAATCTATGGCACATATATAATGAAATATCCCTAAAATATGACGTACCAGAGGTTTGCATTGGTCATTGGAGTCTGCCTTTGCGAAGAAAGAAAAACTGAGCGCCACCTGAAACAGCAGTTCCCGCTTAACTTTCGAAGCAGTAGACGATATAAGGAGACGCCACGTTGATTACGCTATCGTTTTGCCAACAAGCCAGTGTTTAGTTTCCACTTGAAAGATGATCGGTGGGTAGTCAAGTTTCTGGCCTGTATGAAAGACTAGTCGCGGTTTGACTTTAACATTGGAATATTAAAAAAAAAAAGCTTTAATTAAACGGTTTCCTTTAAAATATTGTAGCGGCTTACGGTTCCGTTCGCAATCCTCACTCTTTCCCAGTTCCTGGTGACACTATGATGTCCGCCACGGTATTTCCCTACTCTTAAAATGTAATTTAGGTATTGTTTACTTTGTGTATTTTAGGGCGCAGAACGGGTATCACCCCCCCCCCCTTTAAGATGCATCCATGTAATAGAGATTGTATAATGGAGTGGTTTATTATGGTATAGAACAAAAGTACAGGGCAGGTGCCTAGCCCT
>JAMKCH010068583.1:0-67160 GCA_023653785.1 Ophioderma brevispina
GTGTAATATTTGGTGACAAACTCTTGGTTACCGAGGCAAGAACTGCAAACTAGGCTTAGGAACTTCCATTGGCTAACATGTCCACACCTGAATTTTCTACAAAATTAAACTTTATTCATTGTCCTTGACCTGAAGGACGATCGCTCAGGTGACTTTTTTCAATCTTTTATTTTGAATTGATTCAGGGAGGTGATAAGCCTAGCTACATGCATGACTCGAGTCTAGCCTACCACCAACAGACCGATTTCCGGCCATGCATGCACAATTGCATGGATTGAACGTCAGAAAAAAAATTAAAATTATAAAAAATTTGCCAAAATGATGTTGCCATTGTTGGTAAGAAAGAATCTATAGTATAGAGGTGATTACTTGCCATATCCGTGTTTACACCCACTTTTTTCCCCCAAAAACAGTCACTGTACAAGTGTATAGGCCTTTATCCGTTTAAATGGTTTGGCGGTAGAGAGTGGGTCGTGAAACACTAGAATGCCGATTACTTAAAGTCGACTCAGAGATTTCGAAATATTATTTTTTTGTGTAATAATGAAAATCGTCACCTAGAACCAACGATAGTAACCTAAAATTTCACAATTCCGAAATTTGGATGAATCGGATTTTTTCGTTTTGATGCATTAACATTTATGTGTAGTATTACGTCCCATAGTAAGAATGTTTCACAAATGTATAACGGTCAATTATGTTAATCGAAAGTTTTTTCACTGAAAAGTAAATACTTTTCCTTTAAATTGAGGGGTCAATCAATACTAGCCCAAGTATTAGCTGATACAGACCAAATTCATGCCACAATATCCAAAATCGTGTGTGTTCAGTTGTGAAAGCACGCACATGTACAATGTACACTTTTGTATGGTTACCGCATTGACCTCCTATTCGTTAAAACTGTATGGAATAGTTTTTTAATTTCTCCACAAAATGTTCTTTGTGCGTGGCTTTCCTTGCTTTCGACCCCGTAAAACCTGGTTTCACTATTAGCTTAGTCTCGCACTTTCGTAACGCTAAACATTTCCGTGAAGAACTTTCCTAAAAAAGTAGAAGTGTCATTTTAACCCAACATTTTTGAGACATTACCTTCCAACTTTCTCATTTGGTGCACTATATGGACTCTCCACTGGTTAAAAAGTCCTTATAATTTAAATTTCCTTATTCAGTGGTAGTGTAATTCTTGAAGTTTTGAGCATTAAGAAATCACAACAATCTTGCAGACACGCCGGACATTTTGTTTATCGTCGATAAGCCTGACGTCACATTATTCAGCCTCTTTTGCAACACAATCCAGCGCGCTGCTCCCAGCACAACGTACCTTCCGTGCTTTATATGTCAACGCTGGAGAGACTCGGCTAAGAGCACACCTGTCGCCCGACTCTGTTGAGGTTGCTATTCGCTTAACACGCCCAATTGTGCTGCTTTTGACCATCAAATAGTGCGCTCAAAGCTCCATTTTCGGCAGGACTCGGGGTGGAGCTGTGTTGTTTGTCACATAGAAACCAATGATTGGGCTACATTTTCCCCCCGCACTGCCGCGCGTGTCCACTCCTACTGAATTATTTTACAACACTGGATCATTGCCACAGCACGTTTGAATCATTCGACTCGGAGTTGGCATCACAAATTTTGTTAACTATATGTCACTTCCCAGTGCCGTGTTAGATACAAGGGTGAGAAGAATACAATAATAAGATGCACCAGGTTGGTAATCAGTATTGCACGCATTTGTAATAAATAGTAGAGATTTTCGTTGAGATGGGGTTCCTCTTTCGCCACGAGCGAATAGACCCTTAACCCAGTCCGACTTATATTTATATCAGGCGGACTTGAAGCTGAGCCCTAGTTCCCTATAGGATAGTTCATGATCAAACTTACACCATCTGTTCTTAGAAATTCTTAGATTTAGTTTTAAAGTTTTTAGATCAATTTACGTGATTTTCTCCATTTAACCACAACAGTGAAGCAATTTTAGTGCTGTACAAGGCGCTCTCAGCTTGATAATGCATGAACACCTCCCTCTAGAGTTTCCTAATGTGAACCTTCTTACCATAGGATAACTTTGTATAACAACGTTGTGATTTTCTATATGAAGGAATTCTATTTAAGCTACAATTTCAACACAGGATTAGTAATATGGACAAGCTTTTTACATCCAAAAACACAATTTTTTGGAATGAGGGCGCCCTCCGCAGGAAAAATCTCTGAGTCGTCCTTTAACGAGGACTAAAATAACAAAGTTTATAGCAAAATGTGTCCTTAAACACACTTCTTTTTAACTAGCAGTAGCTCCAAACTTGTGACCACCAGCTTGCAACTGCACTGAACTAATTGTTGGCTCACTGAAAGCTGGGCTTTGTGTGTTTTGCGTGGATGAGTGAACAGGGAAGACATGACAAGGATTTGTCAACACAATGGTGGCATGATCAGGGAACAGAGCACACTAATAATAACCTCCACCAGATTGCACCCATATGGGTGTTACGTGGAATTTTATAGATTTTATTGGAACCTAGCAACCACCACCAAAAAAAAACTATCCAAGTTTGAAATAGAGCCTTAATGTCGCCACCAACCGCAAGGTTTCTGGTGGTCCAGGGGGGTGGACACGTCTGCCCGATTTGGCATGGGGATTTTCCAAACAGTAATTTGGGGAACTACTAAGTGGCATTTCCCATACAACATATGTACATATATTGGCCCAATTGGTTTCCCATTGGCATTATTGGCATTGGCATTAGCTTGTTGACATATCAGCCAAATGGGTTAACATTGGCATATTGGGCTATTGGCATTGGCATTATCTTGTCGACCAATAGCGACCAATATGGGTTTTCCCCATTGCATATTAGCTTGGCATTAGCTTGTCACCAATATGAGCCAATATGGGTTTCCCATTGCCATTAGCATTGGCCATAGCTTTGTCGACCACATATAAGCCAATATGGGTTTCCCATTGGCAAATTAGCATTGGCATTAGCTTGTCGACCAATATAGAGCCAATATTGTTCCCCATTGCAATAGTAGCATTGGCATTATCTTTTCGACATTTATTTGATGCAATATTGGTTTTTTTCCCATTGGCACACATTGGTCGAATGTTGTGAAGTGTGGGCGTGGGGTGGTCTCAAATAAACCTCATTTTTCCAGCAAAATGTTATGTTTTTACGATGTCTATTTTTCTTAGATAATTAGTATGCTGCGTTTGGTGGTTGATCATTTCAGATAGTTTGATTAGGAAGCAAATGTAAACACAACCTATTTAACTCAAACATAATATACGTGACACCATATAAGTACATGTCAGGAAAACGGGTAATTACCAATGTTCACACCTTTTTGCATAACTTCCCTTCACTACCATTTTGTACAATCTTTCAATTGCAATTCCCTTGGCAAATATGGTGCTATGACCAAACTTTTTTTCAAAATGAATGCAATTTTTAATTAGCGCAATTATGCTCAATTTTAATTGGATTAATGTCTGCCATTAAGTTTCCAGCCAGAAAATAATATTGGCAAATTGGTCCATATTGATCAGAGTATTGGCCAAGGTTGCTCTTTATTGGCCCAGGTTGGCTCTTTAATTGGCGCCAAGATTGTATAGCCAATATTTGGCCCATTCTAGGCCAATGAGCAAATAAATTGGTACAATATGGTAAGCCAATGTGGGCCACTAAATTTTGCAATATTGTGCTTATCTTGGGCCAATATTGGTAAAGGTTTGTCCCTGTGTAGTAACTGCAAACACTTTCCTATGTATTAAGAAAGACAAGAGGGAGGGGTCAGTCCTATATAATTTGGTAGTGAATGCAATTTTTAATTAAGAGTGCTACTAATTAGCTGCTCATATTTTAATTGGATTAATGTGTGCCATGAATTTCCAGCGAAAATATTTTAGGCCAATCACATTGGCAATGCAACTTCCAATATTGGCCAATGAAAGGCCATCATATTGGTCAATGATGAACACAATATTTGGCCAAGGTAGGCCTAATATTAGGCAAAATTCCAATAATTTGGCCCAGCTTGGCCCACACGCTTGGGCCCATTAGCAATAGAATATGGTTCCATATTTAACCAATATTGGGCCCAATAATTTCAATAATTGGGCCCCCTTTTTAATCTTGGGCCATATTGTATTTGTCTGGGTTACTATGGCAGTCTCGGTCCATTACAAAATCATCTCGTAACCTTTGTTCAAAGAGCTTAGTCAGGCCCTTCACAATTGATTTTTAGTTTCCTCCTGTTGCAGTTAAAAATTTGGGGGGGGGGTCACTTTTCATGAGTCATTAATCGTTTATTTTTCATTTTTATTTCATTATTTGTTTTGGCTATTTTGTTTTGTGTTTGAGAAGACACAAAGGAGCCACAAACACCATACATCCAGAACAATATCTGGGATTAAATCAAAGTGACCTTTTCTTCTTTAAAAAAAAATCAATTATTTTTGAACCAGTTTGAACCAAAACGGTTGAATCGGAATCCAGTAATTTTCACCACCATTGACCGCAAAGGAGCTAAGAAACCACTTGTGAACCATTAAGACCATCCAAATGTGTAATTTTAATTTTAAGAAATCTAATTTTTGAACCATTTGGGACAGAAATTGCCATTTTGAGGTTCAGGGCAATTCTCACCACAACATTTTGATACTCAATGAGCCAAAAACAAGAACCATCCAGTAACCATCTGAGACCATCCAAAGTGTCCCTTTTCTTTTAAAAATCATTATTTTTGACATTTGATTTGACCAAAACAACTGAATTGGTTCCGGCATTTCTCATCAACCTTGAAACACCAAGGACCCGAAACAACTTGGAACCATCCAGAAACTATCCGGACCCATCCAAAAAAGTATCCACTTTTCTTGAAAAATCACATTTTTCATCATCTGACCAAAAATAGCCATTGTGTTCCACCACAATGTTCTCAACACCATGATACCAAACCCTGAGAGCAAAATCACTGGGAAACCATCAGAAAACAATCTGGGAACCAACCCAACGTGTTTACTTTTATTTCAAAAAAATTTTGATCATTTGGACCACAGCAATTATTTGGGGTTCATGCAATACTTAATAGCCTTGAAATACAAAGGAACAAAAAACCCCTTTACCGCCATGAAACCATCGGGAACCATCCGAAGTGGCCACTTTCTTTAAAAATTATTATTTTTGGATCATTTGTAAAAACGCAAATAGCTTATTTTGGTTCCAGCAATGGTCAACAACCATTGCTACACAAAGATCCAAAAACACAGAGAACCATCCAGAAACCATCCCTGGAACCATCCAAGTGTTCCCACTTTGTTTCAAAAATGTTAATTTTGACAATTGTTACCGTAATTTTGACTACCAAAATAGCCAATTTTTAGGGGTGCAGAAATGCTCATACACTTATTGAACACAAGGTAGCCAAACACAGGGAACCATCCGAAATCACCAAAAAACGGGTTATGTGAATTTGTTTTTTCGATCCATACTCGTTCCCGCAGTTATTCTCCGTACTTCCGTTTCCTCCTCCTTCTAAAATCGATCTTCTTGGCATAACTCTGTTCCGGTACATGGTTTCTTGTTGCTCTCATGCACCCGCACAGTGCCCTTGAGCAACGTTTACGTGGATCTGTCTCGCGGTAAAATATTCAAATATTATTATCCCATCCCTTCCCCCACCCATATCTCCATATTTCCCGAACTCTCTCAACCATTCCATGCATCCCTGATCTTGGTAAATATACACCTTGAAACTTGATCAGCATTTTATACTGTTATGTCTTAAAACAACAATGGCTCCTAATAGAGGTCTTTTCACCTCACTCATGCATAACCTATAACAAAAGTAATGTTAGTCGTAGTATTCCTCAGTCAATCAATTTAATACCCGACCTCACAGTACTTGTGCTATTCAAAGTGTGACCCAACTTTTTATACATACGATTCACAACATGCATGTCATTGTTTTAATATTTAAAAGTATCCCGAATTGGAATGGCCTTTACCATTCCCGGCAAGATGGCCTCTAATCCAAAAGGTGGAAGACCTCTATTGACTTGCACTACTTGAAAAGACCATTGAACCATGTTTGAGTTCAAGTCTTTGTGGTTTACCGCCCGCACCCTCGACCCTCCAAACATTCGCGACTTGGGGTGATAAAATGTCGGGTGACAGTGCTGTCGGAAAAAGCATTTTTTTAAAAAAGCAAAGTTCTAATGAGCTTGCTTATATAGTAATGTAATTTGTGAGAAAAAATCTCAGAATACTTGGAAAAATCTTGACTCAAATAATGATTCATAAAAAATAATGAATTATTTTGGGATTCTTGCCATTTTCCCACGGGCGAGGGCTGCAACGGAAACTAAAAATTCATTTTTGACATAGCCTAATATCATGATAATTTAGAAAAAAAATATTAATGTCAAATCCGTTGAGGTTAGTGGATTAACCTCGCTGCAAAATAGTGTAATTTCCATAACGGTCATTTAGATTTAATAATTCGTGACCATGCCTAGTCTTTAGTCAAGAATGTGTGTAACCGTTCGATATGCGTAAGAGCGCCCTCCTACCGTAAAGTCTTTGAAACAGACTAAGACCCGGAAGTTGATGCCGTTTCGGAATCGGGTGTTTGCTGTTAGGAGATTGGTGCGTTCCTACCGAGCCCCCCTGTTGTTGTTTCTAACACAGCACCTCAATGGATGGGCATGATGGGAATTTCATTTACATTCAACTTCCTTGGCCGTGTGATGGGACCAAGTGGCGTAAGCTAGTTGATGTGGCGCCCGGGAAAGATGTTAACGTGGTGCCCAGCTCGTAGCATGAAGCAAAAACAGGTAATCAGGGGCTTGCCTTAGGGCTCCCCTCATCATGTGGTCCCTAGGCAAAGCCCCTTACGGGGGTCCAGGGGCGTAGCCCCCAGAAGCCTCGTTGAGTGTTATAGCATGCTTGAGTGCTTTAGACTTCGGAGAGCTCTCAGTATCTCATTATCTTGAAGCGGGTGAACTATACTGCCCCTTGGAGGAAGTCCAGGGGCGAGCCCCCGGAAGCTGTGGTGTTTTTGTAGCGCAGTTTGAATCCTTTCGGATGAGCTCTCCTTTATCATCACGCATTATCATGAAGCAAATTAATCATATACTTGCCCCTGGTGGGGGTCCAGGGGGCAAAGCCCCCGGAAGCTCTCGGGTTTTAATATATTTAAGTGCCTTCGGAGAGCTTCTCACGGAGAGCTCTCAGATATTTCATTATCTTGAAACAGACGAACTATACTGCCCCTGGAGCCCGGTGGACAAGCGCGGATCCAGGGAGGGGGGGGCCGCGCGCCTCCGGTAATTCTGGCAAATTCTGTCAAAATCAGCCCATAGTGACTATTTTGGACATTTACAAGCCTTTTCAGCCCCCCGGTAATTTTGGACGTTTTCAAATCCTGGATCCGCCCCTGCTGGGACGGTCCATGGGACGTACCATCCCCCGGAAACTGTTGGGTTTAAGCATGTTTGATTGCCTTACGAGAGCTCTCAGTAGTTATCTCATTTATCATGAAGCAAGAGGAACATCCTGCCCTTGGCGGGGTCCAGGTGCGGCGCCCCCCATAGGCTCTTCTCGACTTGTAGCATATTTGAGTTCCTTCGGAGAGCTCACTCTTTACCTCAGTACTTATTAAGCAAATGATCTTAACTTGCCCCTTATGGGCGGAAGCTCTCTCTCGAGTTTTAACAAGTTTAGTACCTTTGAAAGGGCTCTCATTTATGAACTATAGGCCTATACTGCCTGTCACAGGGTCAATTTTATTTTTCCCAACATCATTTCATCCGCCCCCAGTGAGGTGGCGCCCGGGCAACGTGCCCCCCTTGCCCCCCTCAGTACTACGCCACTGTGTGGGACACATTTAGGCCTTTGTACCACCCACAACAATGTCCCTGAAATTCCCCATGCAAGTCAAGCATTGATCAAAAATTTTCAACCTCATTTTCTCTGCTGTCAATGATGAAAAGCCTGCAATAATTACAATATCCATGTTCTATAATAAGGTAAGAAGGAACACGTTCAGGTAGTTGTAGGCAGTAAGTAACAATTTTGTGGGACAGAGATTTCAATTTTCGTGTACATCGAGTTACAATGGCAGTGTGTGTGAATCTTTAGAGTCACTGTTGGGACCAGAGAAAGAAGGAGATGTTCAACTGTTACTTCAAAAAAACTGTTCATACCCCCTATACATCTTAATTGCCTTAATATAAAAATCCGATTGTTCCCCGATCAAAGATTGCGCTTCTTGCGACAAGAACTTATAACACCTGTCATTAAATCCCACAACTATTCCAATTACACAAAGTTGTCAACGGCATTTACCCACAGAGTGTATACACTTGGGGGTCGTGAGCAGTACAAAGCGAAACGTCCTCTTTTGCATCACTTACAGACAACTTTGACCCCCAAATTTTTTTGCAAAGCATTTTGGCACTTTTGACCTTTCAGACACAAACATGTAATGGTGAGTTGTATTCAACATGCATTTATCTAATCATATCATCATATCATATTTCAGTGAATTAACCGGATATGTTTAACTTAGGCTAAAACACTCCTTTATAGACCTCAAAACTTAAATCACTGTTAGCTTACCGAAAAAAAGGGATAATTTTGCTGTTATCTTCTTTCATTCAAAAATCACTGTTTTCCTTAATTATGTTTCACCAATGAATAAAATAAATAATTATGGTCATAACAAACGTGGATTTCATTACCAGCAGAGAACTTTAGCTGGAAATTAATAAACTGTTTTAGTAGCAGTGTTTCAATTACTTCCTGTTGTGAAACTTTCCCCACTGGCCAAGCTTGAGTCGGATGAACAGATTACTGCAACTGTTAAGTTTCAAATCGAGCGGCCTTTGAAGTTACCCAACAATGAGCTTGTGAATGAGAGTAATCCTGGGTAATCTGATTTTCAATAACGAGCCACTCCTTCTTTTCTCATCCTCTGGTTGGGACTACATAAGCCTGCATTTCGTTATCCCAGCACTATCTTCTTCCCAAGTTCCATGTTTCTCTTCTCTGTTTTATTCATTATTCACTAAACTCTCAATTCCTTTTCTCTTCGTAAAGAACTTACTCCCCCCCCCGCGTTTCCCACAAACGAAACCATATCCACAATGCGCAAGGCTAATCTATTACTAGAAGCGAGTTTCCTACCTACACCCATTGAATCAGCTTTGCTCAGTCACAAAACCCTCAGACACACAAGGACAGGTCATAGGATTGCATAGCAGCATGTTTTTGGTTGAACAATCATTTTACTGTTCATAGGTTTACTCTTCGATGTAGCGGCGGTGTCAAGCGATTGGTTATACATGTCACATGACCATTAATAAACCAGCGTTTATAGTATAACATGCTGCAGTGACGACGCCAAAAATGTTGTTATGTATTAGTTCGCAGAACTACAGTAAACATGAACGGGGTTTTATCATACAAGCATTTTGGTATGACGTTGTTTATACCCTCGGCTATGTTACACTGACATAATGTTATAACCAATTATGGCACTGATTGAAGATGTCACTCACAGCACGTCAGTTCATCACACCTTATGATGGCGTTATCAACAACCCTCACCAAATACAATGGGCAGGATTGGCAAGCCTGCTTGTTTGCGATGTATCATGAGATTTTTACATGCATAAAAACCTCTTCACCTTGATTTTGTTATGAAGCTGAAATGTGTAATGTCATATTATTTGACAATTTGGAAGTAGAGGTGGGCTAGAGAAAGTCACTTTTTCAGATCACTTCAACCACAGGCTCATTTGAGTGACAGGAGGAATTTTTTTTAGGATATGTAATTTCTATTTCTCTCAAATTTCACTGGATCGTTGTAGACCACCGACAGCGAAACGGTTGGAAGGGTTATTGGAAAATAGGTTCAAAGAAAACCGCAAAAAACCTTGTTTTAACTTGCCTGACTACCGTAAAATTTGTCCCCATAGAAAACCACAACTTTGACTTTCTGTCGTGCATGAAGAAACTACTAAATCATCATCTTATTACATAAGAAAAAATTGGTGTATTGGCTTATTCACTTCCAGGTGTGATCTAATACATTGTAAGCTTCCAAATATGTACAACCTAGGTTCGAGAAAACTTGGGGGCGCTTCTTTCTGACCTCTCCTTCATGTCCTTTAAATCACCCTGATCCCACTTTTGTAGAAAAAAATGAAACTATAACTCCGATCTGACCAGCTCGAAGTATGAAGTAAGCGACGCGGGCGTATACTTGTTTGACTTTCAGTCAGTGCGTGCGTATGTAAAGCATAACCACGGACAACTGAGGTGCTCGACAATGGGTATACGCGCACATCTTCACTTCATACTTCAACCAAGACAAAGTCATAGGGTCCCTATATTTGCAGCCAAAACGCAAATACAGGGTGTCTCAGAAAGATTACCCTCCAGAAACGGCAGTTTTTGCTTACTTAACTGTAAAATAATTTAAAATTAGAAATTAAAAAAAAATCTTCAAACCACACTTACTTTTTAACATTTTTAATGTATCACGCCGATTCGGTTCGGTTAGTTTTGAAGAAATAAGCAACTATGTAACACATGTCATGGACACTTCTTCCAATTTGCTTCACAATAAGCAGATTTGAGTTAACTAACTAACTACTGCTGATTACTCGCGTTATTTTGTCAAGCTGTCTTCTTTTCATTCCCAACGAACCGGCCTTGTTTAATATTTTTGTGAGTTCAATGCCATTTGTTTCATTTATTATAGTAATAAAAAGAATTACCATGACAATTATAACAAAATCCAACCAGAAAAACAAAAACATGGTAAATACAAGAATGATCATCTCTTTATTAGAAAACCAACACCAATACAATCTGTAGACAATATATGGTTAAGTTGAACTTGGGGGTGGCATGTATAGAATGAATTGAGAAGTTTAATCAATACAATAACAAGTGGAAAACTCACAATAAGATTATCAAAAATATTTTTTTTATATTAAATAGACATCTATATTCCAATAAGATGGTGTATTCTACATTTAAAAATAAAGTCATGATTGAGTGCAAATTCAAAATTCCCGAGTTTTAATCTATACTCGTGTATATGAAGTACTGGCCCGAGACAAGATGGTTGGTCAACATTAATCGCCCATACAAAGGAAGGCCGGCATTTGTGGTTTTCAGATATGCCCGAAACTGGTCAGTCAGTGGCAGGAATTTAGATTAGATTTTCCACACTCTCTCCTTGCAAAGAAGACATCTTGAACAAGTACCGTGAAACGGGTTCAAGTCAATTTGAACAAGAGTCGCTGTGGAAGGCTGAGAACCGTCCAGAACTTTACAACAGAACATTGTCATCCATGCAGATGGACAAATTGCAGAATGTAACATGTGCACACATCCAGCAGATCAACTTTAACAGTATTACCTCTTAGACCTGGGAAAATTTCACCCCCCGCCCAACCCTTATAGAATGCAAAGAAGGCTCAACACAAGGGCCTGCAAGTTTTAACTGAACTTATATTGTGGGGAAGCCAACGTTCAAGTGAACGGACAATGTCAGCACATACACTGGTGAGACGTACACAGACATAAACCCCCAAAAGACTTTGAGACTTTAAAGAATAAATTAAAGAAAATGAAGAACTTATTTGATTATTTCTTGCCGATCTTCTGATCCACTTTTTTACAAACTATTGGAAGGAAGTGTCCATTGACAGTTTTACATCATCGCTTAATTTCTCAAACTACTGACCACCGCATCGAAATCTCTTTACATTAAAATATATTGAAACTAATTTTTAAATTCTTTTTAAATTTATCAATTTGATACTCAATTTTGAAGTTATATGGTCACCATATGGCCATGCATGTGTCTTGAACTGGGCCTGCCTCTATGGGTGGAGCTGTTTCATATTTTAGAGAAATCTGACATGTTTAATGATTGGAGTACTTAAAGTGATTGTACTTCCAAGTAGCACTCATTTTAAAGCCTATTTAGTTAGCTTTATTTGATACCAAAATTACCGTGATCAGACTTCAGTTAATTAAAATTTTGAATAATTAAGAAACAAAGGTGGAGGGTGGGAGCAATTGGGACACGGGTACCAGTAAAGTCTATGGGGGATGTGGGACGCTTCAGCATCATATTGTTTTTCTTTTCTTAACAATCCATTTATTATTTTTGATTATATATCCATAAAGCTAATTAATGCCATTTAATTTGAGACCATAAATATTGTTGTAAGACTTTAATTAAAGAAATTTAATCAATTCAATTGATTAATTAACAAGTCTGGATTAAGTGTACAATGGAACACGATATACGCTATAATGTGAGAAAAAACGTTTATCAGCTCATTATGTTTCTCCGTATACCATTTTACCAGATAAACGATTAATACCTTTCAATTCAATGCCTGTACATAGGGCCTGTTATTATAATTAAGTCATGATTACTAAATAAGACAAGCTGGGATGAGAGGAAAAGGAAGGAAATGGGACACAGTACCTTGCCAAATTGGTGTGAAAATGGGTTGTTTCTACTTCATAAAAGACACTTTCTGAAACCTGTCCAGTTTTAATTATATTTTCTTTCAATTATAGATTTTAATATTTTAAGATTAACCAAAAGGGATGATCTTGATTAAATAATAATTATTCTTAATTAATCAAATGAAGAACCTGAGTGGAGGAGGCAGGAATGATGGCGCGCTAGATTGAGATGAGACATGTAAAGCCCTAGCCTACCATACTGCCAAAATCAAATTAAGTTAATAGTTTAGGTGTATGATTATTCCAGAACATAAATTCAATTGTGATATGTGTACGTAAAGCGTCGGTGGATTATACTGTTTGTAAATAACTTTTTTAATCCATATGACTTTGCAGACGAAACGCAAACAGGCCCACTCAAGACGCATGGCCATATATAGGGTGTAATTCTTTTGAGACACCATGTACGGCTTACCTGATTGTTTGTGGTGGGCATCTGTAGCGCATGATCTTTTATATTGACCTCTGTAGCCCGTGACCTGTGACCTCTGGGTCAATATTGGCCAAAAGCACTTAAGGGATCAGGGGCTATTATTGTGCCAAGTTGGAGCTTTAGGCCATTGCCGTTTTTACAGAGGTATGTGCCATATTATGTTTTTTCACATATTGGCCAATGTAACCTGTGACCTTTGACCCTAGGGACAAAGAAATTGGTCAAGGCACTTGAGGGGGTCAGGGCTATCATTGTGCCAAGTCGGGTCTTTAGGACAATTGTAGTTTTACGGAGCTAGAATGCATAATAAGGTTTCACATGTTGGCCTAATGTACCGTGGCCCTTTGGACCTCTGGGGTCGAGATTGGCTGAAGGCACTGGACGGAGTCATGGGCTATCATTGCGCCAAGTGGGGGCTCTAGGGCCATTGCAGTCGAGGTAGGTTGGCCATATTATGTTTTTTAACATTTGGCTATGACCCGTTGACCTTTGACCTCTGGGGTCGAATTGGTCAGAGGCAGTAGAGGGGTCAGGGCTATCATTGTGCCAAGTTGGGGGTTTTAGGAACAATTGTAATTTACGAGCTAGATGCCATAATATGGGTTTTTCCACCTTTGGCCGTAATGTGCTTGTGACCGTTGAATCTGGGGTCCGATATTGCCAAAGGCACAGAGGGAGGTCATGGGCATATCATTGTGCCAAGTGGGGGCTTTAGGGCCATTGCATGGAGGTAGGTGCTTATTATGTTTTCCATATTGGCCTATGAATCCCTGACTTTGACCTCTGGGGTCGAGATTGTTCAAATTAGCGACCAATGCGTGTTATGCCAAGATTTGCCAATGACTTCAACTGTTCACAATCATTACTCACAGCCCGCCTTTGTTCTGTAACCGTCACTTATGTCAGACGCGCCATTGGTCGCCTTGTTCTGTCCCCCCCGACTATAGAAGCGTCAGGGGCTAATCATTGTGCCAAGTCGGGCTTTAGGAACAATTGTAGTTATGGAGCGAGATGCCATAATAGGTTTTCACATATTGGCCTATGTAGCTCGTGACCTTTTACCTCGGGGGGTCGAGATTGGCAAAGGTCACTAGAAGATATCATGGGCTGTCATTGTGGAGCAAGGGGGGGGCTTTAGGGCCATTGCAGTTTCGGAGGTAGGTGCCATATTATGTTTTCACATCATTGTGCCGATGTAGCCTGTGAGCCTTTGACATCTGGGGTTCGAGAGGGTTAACGGCACTCAGACTGCGTCAGGGCATCATTTTATGCCAAGTCGGGGATCTAGGACAATTGTAGTTACGGAGCCAGATGCCATAATAGGTTTTCACATTATTGGCACTTAGTAGCTTGTGACTTTGACTCTGGGGTCGAGATTATCACATAGAGCGCAGTCAGAAGGATTGAATCAAACGACATTGAGAAATTTACAATATCTGAACACGGGAAACTTCCGATGTGTGAAAAATAAACTTTTGCAAATATGAATGGTCTGCGGGAAGACCGAGCTGCTGCGTTGGCCCCAGGAGAGGGGTAAGTTAAGATGGAGGTCAAATGTTTGAACTGCTCGAAATCTAATGTAAGATAGCTCAAAATTGAGTCCTAGGTAATCGGAGTAAAAAGTCATTGGGTCACAGGCATGTGGTGCTTCCTTTCCGGATACTTAGGACTAATTGGGCTAAAGGTCATTCGTTTATTCAAGAAAAGGTTCACTCTTGCAATACCTAGATTTCGTTTGTAAAAATATTTTTTTAAAATGCAATTCAAACTACTTACGGTGAGGAAGGCAACGCGAACCTTTGTGCATGCACCACACGTTTCCAATTACAGCGCCAGTAACCAACATCGTTTACTGTAATGTTTGATTGAATGGTTTTACGCTAATGAAGACAATTTCGCGATTCTTTCGACTTGTCAGAAGTTATAATTGTATATTAAAATTGTAGGCAAATATTTATCTGTCATTGTTCATTCCTAATATGTTGTTGTAAATAAAAACACGAATTTAAGATCTGCCGAATAGACACGAAACGATATACTCATTTTGCACGACTCGTGCCAGGGTGCCACGAAGTGAAAACAATCTAGTGTGGTGAAGTGTTTCAGGATGATTTTGTAATCAAAAGCATCATGTAGAGCATAATTTGAGAGGTTTCAAAATAGAAAGATTTCCACATAATGCAATACATAAAACCCAAAAGTAACGCAGCATGTCTAATACCCCCATAGGTTACCCCCAAAAACCATTGGTCTTTTAGAAGAAAGAAACATAAAATTATATCAATAGGTCGTTTTCTTCCGTAAAATTGATACCCTTTTGCCCATTCGATTCAATATTGCAAACACAATAGCCATTATAGAAAATCTCTCTTTGTAAAAGTTACAAAAAAAGGTATAGCCATTATTGATTGCATGCAGTGAAAGAGTGATTCGTCCATGTCACTTAAGGCATGGTTGTTGTATGGAACCTTGATTAATGTCTTCAGGGCAACTTTGCAAATGTGACAATTTTCGTAAAATGGACATTGTGGGTGATATGCTCACAATGGAGCAGAGGGTGTCAAAATTGCAGAAAAAACAGACTTGATATAATTTTATGGTTTGTAAAGTATGGGGGTATTAGAAATGCTGTGCGTTACTTTTTTTTGGGGTCTTTATATCCAAATTATCCCTAAAGTCGATTTAATGTTAAAATGACCAAAATATGAGAGGGTTACACCACAGTGAAATTAGGATCTGACTTCCGGATTCCTCTGCTAAGCTCTGTGTAGACGTTCGCGTTCACTTGACTTTTGTTTGACCCCACAGTGAACGCTCTTCTTACACAGAGAAATTCCAACGTCAAAATGACAAAAACCTGGTTAAAATTTTCTCAGCTTTAAATAGGCTTGCGGGCTTATTTATTATTAAATGAAAATTAAACCGTACCAGGTAGTATACAATTTTTAACTGAGGATTAGCACCTGCGACAAAAAATCTGCGATGATCGGTTAGCGGCTAACGCGGTTGGTTTGGGTTTGAGGTTGGAAAGTCGAATCAGTTTGTAGAATTGAAATTCAATGCAAAAGACAGTTGCATTTCCGACTGATGTTTTTTGTTAAATTTTAAGTGTAAATGGAGGCTTGCGGGTGTTATTTTCCTCAACTATCAGAAAAAAAAAATATATTTATTGTGATATGCTAGAAGAGTAGGACTGCGCAAAAATTCTAGCACTTTTGTTTTGTAGATTGACAGCGCAGTACTGATGGTCCTATGTCTTATGATGGGTAAACGTCTTGGGGGGTCATAGTACATGTGGAGATAGTGGACTACGAAAAGTAGACAGAAAGTTGTATTGTTTAATGATACTGGATTCCCCCCCCCCCCCCCAAAATATGAAATGCTTTTTGCACCTCTGTCGTATCTTCTTGTTTTAATGGGAGGGGTACAAATTCCCTGTAGGACTTATGGGGATGGGGACATTTAACCCCTCCTATTAAAGGGAAACCCCCTATGCAAAATATAAAACTTGAACCAAGTGAAATTTTAGTATTAGTGACAATTTTGACTTTAATATAAACTACTTGGTCACACTAAAATGTTACGTTCCTTCATCTTTGGCAGCAATCACGGATGTGTAAAACAAACCTAGCTGTCTTCATGGGTGACAGTTAGGAACCCATGGATTTGATCTAGTGTTCCATTTGTACTGCTAAACTAGGCAGATAGAATTATCTAAAAAATATTTCCAATTCAAACTTATACAAGGAAAGAACAACTTTTAATTGTAAGTTCAGGGGTTGATCCTTGGGGCCAAAATACAAAGGTTTTGAAAATTTAAACATTCCTTCGATTGCAGTTCTGTCCTTTGCAAAATGGTGCAAAAATTGATGTTTAAAAAATAGGATAAATACAAAGGTTGCTAAGGTTATCTTTGTGTTCTCATACTCTTGTATGCATATCAATGTTCAAATTAAAAATCTGAAAGCTGAAGAACATCAGAATTCCAGTACAGCAGCATGTACGGTGAAAAAGTTCCGCCTGTCGCAGTTACCTCCATCGCACTTCTATCGGCCTGTCCTGTGATTTAATTTAAGTTAACAAATAATTTTATCAAACTATGTTGTCTTTTTACAGGTAAAGAGACCTAACTCAATAAGCATATGAAATTTATTAATGGAATCAAGGTCCGCTTAATTTTGACCATATGTTTCAAAGGTTTTTAGAAAAGCACTTTTTCATTTCGTCTGGTGCAATTCATAAACGGTTGTTGCTTTAGCAATGGACATGATCTGGGCCACTTGATTTTCTTTAATATTAAAGAAATGTCAGAATTGTAATTAATTATCACTTAGGTTTCAAAATAGAGAATAAATTCAACCAAAACAACAGTAAAATCCATCCATAACAAGAAAGATAGTGACTTCAGTCTTGCCGCATGCAAGGAATGTGTTCTTCTATCAGTCACTGTGAGTATTATAATAAGCCTCACTACCAAGGACACAGTTCAGTGCGTTGTACTTGTATACGCATTGACATGAACTGACCTTGGTGAGCTGGGTATCATATATCAACCCAAAAAACAGGGGTTTTTTGGTTTTTATAAATACAGTGGTGAATGAAAGCTACTGAACTGTGCCAAAGGGAATGCGATTTTACCAGCTCATAGTGAGGTCTCTTAGTTTCTAAAGCCACAATCAGTCATTTTTTTTCTCAAATCCAAATGCCCTTTTGTTCGAAATAGTAGTGTTAGGTCTATAAACACCTTATATTAATGTTTTTACAGACCCTTAAAGCATTTGAAGGGTCTTGAAGGTGCCAGTTATGACGTTGTCTAGACCTAAAGAATTGATCCCCACTTTTATTAGTCAATTTAAAGCATAAAAGAATCATCTGACAAATATGGTGTGTTACACTTGGCCACGTACAGGTGTTCTTTACTACAACAATTCAATACAAAAAGTGCAAAAGAATGGAACTTCGATAAAAATAGAGGGCACGATTTGTTTAATAGAGGGGAGCGATTATTTTATTGAAGAAATCGTTGAAGTGGCTTTAAAGCAATCACAGATGTACTCAAAAACACCTTAGTGCATCTCCTTTGTTTTCATTTTAGTCCATTCTAAATCAAATTCAAACACCTGGTACATCTAATGTAAATTTCCTTTATGAATAACTATGTAACAATCCCTGTACTCAGGCCCACGGACCATGTACATATGAGTATTTTGATAATCACCTGATCATCAGCTTGTTTTGTAAATTAGACTAGAATAAAATGCACTCCAAACTTTGTCATTTCAAAAAGTTAATTTATTTTCGTAAATAAAGGCAATCCTCTTCAATATAACAATTGCTGTCTCCTTTCTTTTCAAAAATGAATTCTTACTGCATTATTAAAAACAAAAAAACATCTTGGAGTGATCACTAATTAATATGCGGGTGCATTGTATGGCAAAGGGGAGCTCGCAGAATCGTTATCATTAACAGGTCAAGAGATGAAAATACATATTAAGAAGAGCTGCTCTTTTCTAAAGCCTGTGATGGAGCATATGAATATGGTAGGGTTGGTGTTATTGTGGGGAACTTGCATGTTTTCAAGCCAAAAAAAAAGCGTGTGCGGAAAACAAAAAAAAAAATGGGGGAAAAAAACATAATTTTGTCAATTTCCCCCTTTTAATTAAATAACGATCCCTCATTTGCCAAATAAAACTCATGTTAAAATTTTAAACGTGACATCAATATCTTATCTATACTTCCCACAGCCAGCGCATCAATAAATAAGGAATAAACAAGGAATTACATCTTGTTCTTGATGGCTGACACCATCAGGTTTTACACAGCTGTTTGAAATCTCCGTACAGTATTATTACAAACCATATTAAACAATATCAATGGCACGACATAATTTTGACAACTGATTATAGGTATTTCCGTCACTTATTACTCATACATGCATAAAAACATAAAATAATAAAGGAAACACAAGTAAGCAGAAGGAAAGATGGTATGCTATAACTGACCATGCAAGGTTAGCAATCACAAGAAAACATACGAATAAAAACAAAATCATCAAATATATACAAAAAAAAAAAAACAGTAAAAACAAAATAGATTTAAACAACTGGTGATAGCATGTATTCAGTATATTGTAACTGATTGCATAGCTACATAAAAAGTCTACTGCCAGAAAAAGGATTTTCTTTCTTGTTGAAATTGTAATTACAAAGGTCTATGAAGATCAGGCAATAGAGGGCACTGTATAAGTGCAAAATCATCATGACCCAAACGGTGCAGCCAAGAAGAATCATACATTTTGACTGTGGCCATGGGTTTTTAAGGTGGCGGTCTGGTGTTAAGGCAAGGAGGAGGAACTAGTCATCAAATGGACAGTTTTTGTTGTTGCATGTATAATCCCATTAACATGTTTCTTTCCACGGGATATTAACAGAATCTAATACATTCATTTTTTCCTCCTATTTTGTTCATTTTACTTGACACTGTTACGAATTTTTTACCAAAAAAATGGGCTGTGATTGAAGTGCAAAAAAGGGCGGGTAATTTAGCGTATTTCCGCAATACGCGTCCTGTGATATTCGGCGGCATGAGGCAAAAGTTGGAAGTTATGAGCGCGTCAGGAACGCCTTGATGCATCATTCGATGATGCATACCCATGGTAATTTGTATCCAATTGTAAAATGGTCACCCACGTGAGTCCTTCGCAACCAGATGTGTTTTTAATTTCCACAATTTAGCCTCTAAATGTTGGATTTTGATCATAAGAACCCCGATGACTCAACTACGAGTAATTTACTGGTGCAGAAGCAGTGTGAAGAATAAGAGTTGAAACGCTTGTGTTTGGAATAAGGCCATATTTTGTAGTTGAAACGGGACAGTTTGGACAAAATGGCGATTTTACTGTGTTCACTTTCGGCGATAATTTGTGATTTGGATTCACCAGTTACCCGGAATCCATAATCAGCAACCGGTAAGAATGAAATGCATCGTCATAGAGAATATCAAAATCTATATAGGGTCGGTATTTTTTGTTTTTAATTGGTAGTTTTTTAAAAAATCCGGATTTATGTCCAACTTTGGCGATCTTGCAGTTTGCTCCAAATTGAAGCGCAATGCGGGTTTACCTTTTTTGCGCAAATGATAAATAAGAGAAAAAATAAGTGCACAATTGAAAAAACGGGGAAAAATACTACCGACCCTTAGACCCTGACTTTGAACTACAAAAACGAACAAGGCATATGTTCCTTCATTTCTATATTTTTTTTTTATCGGGAACCAAACAAATGAGTGAAAATCACAATTTTTCATGGTTTTCTCAAAAAGATTTTTTGGAAAAAAGATTGTATATTTGGATCCTTGAGTTATTCCTTCTCAAATATGTAACTTTTTTATATATGTTGGAACGATATTAAGACGATTGCAGCAAAAAAAATTCCTTTGAACTCCTGCTTAACACCCCCCTGAACAGGAAACTTTAACAGGAAGGAAATTCTGTTGAACCATATATATTCAGACTCATCAAGCACGTTTCATTCCAAGATTTGCAGGTGGAGAGTACCTCATGCAAGGGTTGTTTTGAACTTTGTTACCACTTGGGCAGTGGGTCTACACATAAGCCACCAGGACCTCAGAACATCAAAATTATGCAATTGGGTTGTTGCTGATTATTTTTTATTAGTTAGTATTAGTTTTTTGGGTGTTTCAATTTTGAGTAAGGATTGGCCTGCATTATCAGTTGTTGACCTGTGGCCTATTTGGCAAGGTGTTGCTGGATTTTTCTGATTTTTACCAAGATGATAATATTGCATATGTCCATTGTACTTGGCAGTTGTCAAATTGTGTCACCACACAGGTTTATAAGCATAAATTATTCAAAAAATAAAAAAAAACATTTGCATAGGGTCAAACACAGCTGTAGGTTAATTAGCATTACTAAAGGAACCTAGTAATATTGCACAGATATAATAGTCCAGCACCTTTGGTAATTACCTACTGCTATGCCAATTTTATGCGAAAACGAAGGAGGGCATTGTGTTTAAAATATAACTGTGCACATCACTTATAAATAATTTGAACATGTTTTAAGTCACTCTTAAACACATATTTGGGGGCATTACGCAAGTTCAGAAACAGATTGCCTCTTTGCTGCCTTGGGTTTTTTGTAAGGAATACAATTTCAATTTGGTACCTCTTTTATAAGAATGGATTTCAGAGTACCAGTCATTTCAATCAGTAAAAGTCACCTCATAATATGGCTTATGCATGATATCATACAAACCCAAGTTAATAGCCAGGATTCCCGCACCCCGAAGTAGTAGAGGTCGGGGAAAACCTAAAGCACAATGATAGGGAGTCAAGAGGGGCTGATTTAAGACCTCAGCGGGGTCCAGGGGCAGAGGGCGTAGAGCATATATGGGGGTGAAGGCCCAGATTTTGTTTCACAATTTGGAGCCATATTTCCACTGCCCTAGCGCCTCTTTATCACGAGGTGCGTACACATCTCTTACATTCCCCAGCTATGCGCATGAATACCATTCTCTCTGTGAAGGCAGCAATTTCAACAGGAGAGTTGGTTGCATTGAGGCACTGGGACTAACCGATGAAACATCTCTAATATGAAATGATGGAACTTCATATACATGCATAAATAACTATTGTACATATAGACACACATACCACACACACATTCCCACAATGCACACACACACCCACACCTCATATAAATACATGGCACGCGCACAAACACACACACACTCAAAACACACACACACCACACCACAATATACAAATAACCTTCAGTGGAGGTCAATCAGATTGAGTATATCCGAGCCTATAGCTGCCAAAGAGTCAATGCTCAAGATGATCTAGACTGCTTTGTCATCTCGCCTAAGACTGAAAAAAAAAACCCGAAAAACAATCACAATTTGGAGCTTGCAGGCTTTCAAACTATGGCAAAATGATGGGAAATGCACCAGTGATGTAAAGTTATCTTAAAGGCCAAACATGAAGACTTAGTCCCCTATCGGCTTATCAACGGAACCTTGTAAACGATGTTCATATCATCTCATATTCAGGCATGAGAAAGAATGACCATTGGCACAAACTTGAATGTGGCAATTGTATAAATAATCAGAAAACAGCATATAAAATGGGCAAACCACACAATTGGTGAAAATAACTGAAATTTCAAAAATGCAAAAAAATAGCCCGAGTTATGTTGACGCCTGAATTCTCATGCATGTTTATATTGGTGGTTAGTATTTACTAAAAAGATAGTAAAGTCATGCTTTGTCTTATATATAGATAAATTCCAATGTGGATTCAGGATATAGAAGGATGATGCAATAATAATCCCTGAGTTTCTTCAACCAGAAATCTGTTGATCCCAGTCTATTACCAACATTACATGGGCGGGACATTACAAAACAATCAATGTAAAAACATGAAAACTGAACTTCAAGCTGCTAGATGATTCAAAGAACGTTTTAACCCGTCTTTTATAAATCCATGATTACGATAGACCCCCTTATTATGGGTGATATGTGTCCAAGACAATGGTTAGAGTTACTTGTGATGTTGTGGAATTGTTCGAATGGTTGTGGTTTGACTTGACGGCCAATTAACTATAAGGGGCCCAAAGGGGGAGGTGCATTGGATGAATTTTAACCATACATCCAACCTGCAGTCATGCCTAGGCATCTACAAAATTTAGTTGACAGGAATCCGTCATAGGCAAGCCCGCATCATTGTCACTCTTGAATTGTATAAGAACTCGGTTGTCTATTGGAGGTAGTCTCATCTGAATGATAAAGGGATCTCTGCCACAATAGCGTAATCCCTCGTGCGTCAAGGTCATAAATCTACAAAAGAAAAAAGCATAGAGGTGCTAGTGCTTATATTATAATTTAAAATCTCGAATCAAGTTTTACTCCCAATCACATTAGATGGCATTCAGCCTGGAGAATCTATTTTGGACCTTTGATTACATCCCTTTCCTTCTACCCTGCAATGGAAGATTTTGTTTATTGGAAAACCTTTAAAGGAAAGGGAATTTATGTCAGATATACAGAATTTGGATAGCTTTTTGGAATTGGTCTTTTATACTGACCAAACTAGAATACAACCAATAATATCCACATCAACCACACAGTTTTTAACACCTGCATGATTTTTGGATCATTTGACTGTTGCTACATCTGGTGAAATTTTTTTCAACCCTTGCATTGCAGGCAAGCACTTATGCTTTCTTAAATATGGTTTTAAACCGATCTCTAACAGAGATTGGGTGATTAGGGCACTATACCATGCAAAGCAGAGCCTTTGGTTTCTGATCTTAATTACAGTGGGATAATGTCTCTGCATGCTTTGCACTTGCTTTCAAGTTGTGTCGACATCGCATGGCTTGAACTTCAAGTATAGACAATTTGTGCAGGGTCAAACAGCTGTGTTGGTAGGTAATGGATTCTTACAATTTGTAATG
Source organism: Ophioderma brevispina (assembly GCA_023653785.1). Lineage (NCBI taxonomy): Eukaryota > Metazoa > Echinodermata > Ophiuroidea > Amphilepidida > Ophiodermatidae > Ophioderma > Ophioderma brevispina. The sequence goes on from JAMKCH010068583.1 coordinate 23,471, forward strand.
AATTTAAATGTGCATTCTTGTGAAATAATCATTTTATACTAGTAAGAGCATATAACAGTGTTTCATAAATTGTATGATTTTCCTTTATATAACACATGTAAATGCCTATGCTATTCAATAGCACCTTAATTACTTACAAAGCATGGTTAAAGGGATTAGCAGAAGATGATGCGAGAGAATCTAAAAATGTGAATGCACATTTTTAACTTATAAATCAGGGATACGTGTGTACCAATTCCTATAACTGCTTAATGTAGAAAAAACCACCAAATAGTGAAAAAATGAAGTATTTGAGGGAAATTTTGTCATTCGGTCTCCTGCAAATAGAAGTACAAAAACAAACGACGGCGTTTGAGGTCAAAAAACGTCTTCAGTCATGGTGTTCAATATCACGCTGAAAAATCTTGTGATATTCCCCGAAAGTCTTTTTTTTGATATCAAGTGGAATTTTTGATAACGCACGTCTAAAATTACAGAAATCAAGATAAAAAGTACTGCCTTGTCTTTACACACTGAATTCAAGCCACCACTTTCAGTTTATGTTAGCATATCCATGCCAGTACCAAAAATAAAATACTATGAATTTTGGATGATTTTTTTGTTTGGATTATCAATCGCGCTAATCCCTTTAATTTTGGATTCAAAATTTGTCCATCAATTGTATTAAACCCATACCTCTAAAAATACATGATCTTCCTCAGGATCACAGCAGTAGATTGTGCCCTGTGCAGAGTTGGATGCAGGTTGAAAAACCTGGAATCGTATTATTTTACTTTCTTTCCCAGGAGGGGTCGATGATCTTGAAATGACAAAGTTGACTGGGGGGATAGGAATATGGGATTGGGGCTAGACACCTGACCATTAGGATATGTGTAACCCTATCACATCCTGAAATGAACAAAATGTAAGTTTATTGAAATTTTGTTTCTTTCCAATTGACATTTTAATGATAACGGTTACGACCTTTAGATTACAGGTTGTTGCGGGTTGCAAATTCTTAATGACATATCCTAATTAACATGTCAAGACAAGCAAGATACTGGAAGTTAAACCCTTTTTATGTCTCATTATGCCTCTGCACCCATATAGTCCGGGACTGAACCCCTGATTTTGGGGTCTAGCTGCACTCACTTACTAGAAAGTTTGAAGTAATGTTGTTTAGTTAGAACTGTCTAGATACTTTGGGGTTTGGATAATAAAATGTCTGAATCAGGCAAAAGATTTTAATATACCAAGCTTTGTTATTATTTTCACTGTATGTTCCAAGAGGTCAAATTTTTTGAGCCATTTTTTTAGGGGTAGGGGTAACCTTCGGACGACTTTCAATTTTCAAATTTTTGAACAGTTCTAAACAATATTTATTTAATATTAACAAAAAAATTAAAAAGGTTTTTTTAATTTTTTAGTTTTGTAAATTTTAATACTATATTGGTTCAATAGGGTGTTAAACACATAAAGCTATTTATGACATAGGTAATAATGTCATTTTTTGGGTCAAAACTTAGCAATGTTGTACACAAACAATCACGCTTTTTAAAATATGTTATCCAAAACACTACATGATGAATTGACCTATTTTGGTTTCTTGTAGAAGATAAAAATGCTGATCAGGTGTTGTTGGGGAAAGTTTGAAACCCCACTTTTTGTTACTTTTTTTTAAGTCAAATAGCTCATAAATTATGCAATTTTTCCCCAAAAGGCTAAGAAAAATCGTGATTTTTTAGGCATGTTGAAGAGTTCACCGGGACGAATTCAATTTATTGTGGTGCCCTTAAAATAGTACAGAATGGTTCAAAGTTTTTAAGGGCATTGTCATAACAAGTACACATAAATTCAGGTAAAGTCAGAATACAATTTTTTTTAATAATGGTTGCCATGGTAACTCAGTAATCACTAGAGCTGTGAAATGACTAACAGTAGAACATTATTTTATAGGACAATAACTTTTTGAAGTTATTTCCACCATATCATGTACTTCACATGGTGTGACATTTAGTACACAGATCTGAATCGAGTAAGGTCATCAGAGCAATTATTGTTTGCCATGGAAACGCGCCAACTTTATTTTGGGGTTTTGTTGTACATAATAAGCACACCAACGTCAAGAAAACATATTTTCATGGTTGCCAGGTAACCATTTACCACTAGCGCGGTGATAGAAAATAGTTGTCACAATAACTAATAGTTTTTTACACCATATATGGTGTTACATTTATAAATTTTGAAAATTAACTATTACCGGTCACCAAAAAAAAGTATTACCATAGCAACCCCCCAATAAATTTGATATAATTGTGTTGTGTTCACACTTAACGAGGCGTCCTTCGACACCAAGAACCTTTCGTGAAGGAAAATGGTTCCATGAAATTTATATCAAGTTTGAAGGGTCATAAGCAAACGCCAAATCAGCAATAAAAAGTGAATTTTATCATCTGGGGTTGAATTGACGTAACTTGTTGTAAAATGAACTTGCACCACCAAAAAAGCTAATGACCCTTGCATTATCCCTGTTTTTACATATATTTAACCCAAACTTGCTATTTTAGGCAATCCTTTATTTATAATATTAGGCACCAGTATAATACTTACTTCCCCTAACAAGCTTCCTAAGCCCCTAAAGCATGGCCCATGGCGAAGCTTCAAACTGCATAATAGTAAGATTTGCAAATTTAAAGTCCCATTCTGGAAGATCATAATGCCTTCATTAAAGTGACAGGAGAGAATTTTTTTGGACACAAATTTCTCTTCTCTCAAATTTCACTTTATTATCGGTTCATAGACCACCGTACCAATAACGTTTGTCGAAGGTTTATTTATTGGAACAAACAGGTGCAAAGAAAACGCAAACCTTGTTTTGAACTTGCTTTCTACGGAATCGTTCCCTAGAAAACCATGCGTTGACTTTCTGTCGCACACGACAGACTACTAAATCATCTTATTACATAAAGACGGCGTATTCGGCTTATTTCACCTTCAGTGTATCTAATACATGGTACGCATTCCCATATGCAAAAAACCGGGGTTCGATGAAAAATTGGGGGCTGCGCTTCTTCTTTCCGCGTAATCTCCTCATGTCTCTTAAGGGCTCTGATACTATAAGCGCTTCTATCTATAATAACGATGTGGTCTATAGGGCACTTGCACGGTCAGGTCCAATAGGTTATCTTGGCCAGATTCTGCCTCCAGGACAACCCAAGCATTCAGAGAAAACAACTGAATCACCTGTAGAAATAGCTGATATGTTCAGGTGAACCAGGTGGCATATATTGTATTCTTCGCATCCTTGGAATGATCTGGAGGGCAACAAAAGTCCATTCAATATAATTTAAACCTTCCCTGACAAGTGCCCTATAGTACTCGCTTCACTCAAACAACCCTCGTCAAACGTGCTCCTTGGTGTGTCCTGTCTGAGCGACAACCATTTTGAGGCATCTTTTACAATAGACGACAAGTATTGGGGAAGAAAGTTGTTGCAGGTGTTTTTTTTGTACCTTCAAGGATGCTGATCACGATTGTGGGTCCAACCTCAGGGAAAATGTTGGGAATATTCTTGCTAGAGAGCGAGGTCTTTCAAAATGGCCACACGATTTTTTTCCTGAGAATGGTCATATTGAAAGCCAAAAAACGCTATCGAGAGGCAAAATTATTTCTGTGCTCCTGGCACTTACACCTAAGTCTTTTACCCACTTTCCCAAAGGAATTTTGCACGAAATTTAGACCACATGCAGGCATACGACAAAAATAACAATTTAGGCAATAAAATTAGGGAGTGGTGGCCCCCAAAGACAACCTAAATTAGGGCAGACATTTTTAAATTCATAAAAAGAACACAAATTTACAACCGCCCTCGTTATTTACGGTATCTGGAATGAAAAATTTGTTAATTGAGTTCTAAAAGGTCCAATCTACCTGTAACCTGAATACAAAATGATATAATTTTTATAATAGTCATATTTTCTGGAAGGTCAAGGGTAAGATACGGTAAAGGTATTGTATACTCGTAGGTCGTGGCGTGATAGGGGTATGGTCCAAAGTCAAGTGATTTGGGTGATATGTATGAGGTGCTTGGTTTTTTACTTCGGGTGAATGGTATGGGTCGTTTGTTTTTTACACTTTGGATGTGGTGTGAGGCTCTTTCTTCTTTTTTTTACTTGGTGGTGGGTGGGTTGTCTTTTTTTTTTACTATTTTACTGGTGGGTAGAGGTCATTTTCGAGTGTAAAGGCTATGTATTATCTGCTCTTCCTCTTTGCTTTATGTTATTTTACAATTTAATTTTGAATGACATCCTGCTACTAACTTTCTACTATTTTTCCCATCCATAAGTTTGGTAATTGGGCAGGTTTTTCGATTTCTTCCCACTGCACTAAATGGCAATGTAGTTTACATTATGGTGCACATTAGATGTGGACCTTTTTTCATAATATTCAAAGCACATGAAACCTGGGGACCGCTGACTTGGGGACATTTGTTATTTTAAATTTGGACAGAAATTGACATCTCCTCCCCAGATGCATCAAACTGGTTTATAGATGGGGGGAGGGTGTATTGTGGATGCAGAGTCTGTGTGCGTGTGGTGTCATTTTTCTGTGTGTTCCATTTTTGGTTTGTGTGTGTGTTCCATTTTGGTTTGTAACTGGCCCCAAACGCTTGGGTTTCTTACGCATCACAAGTCCATCTGTAGAGGCTTGTGGTAGTGTCAGGATTTTTCACTGATTAAGCGTATCCTTTGCCGCGGTTTATATCCATGATACTGACGCGCCTAACGCTTGGGCTAATTGCAGGGAAAACATTGATCAAAGAACCACTGGCCCAAGGTTCATAATAGGTGTACTCCGATTGCGGTGATATGTCATGTGTGCCGATTAAAGGCACTATCAGTGATTTCCTAATCAGAAAATCGAAAAATCAATTAAAATTTCTTATTTTGAATATCTGTAACAAGTAAAGTTTTCCTAACATACCCTACAAGTGATAATACCACCACCATACCAAAGACACAATCAGATATATTAGACATTTTAGGTCGCAAAGTTAGAGAAATATTGACAAGAAATTCACTTTTTGGCGAAAAGAGTTCAAAAATCCCAAAAGAACCATTTTATGGGGTTAGTTCACTTTTACAAAAAACCAAAAAGGTCCACTTTTTTCGAAATCACACCCTCCTCCCTCCCCCTCATAAATCCTGCGTACGGCCCGGGTTTGCTTGTTTTTTTTATTATCTGCTGCCCAATCGCTTGTAAGTGGGCAATTTGAGCAATTTTTCGTGGACCGTGGAGAGCAGAGCACTATTTCTTTCCTTAGTGGCTTTGTGTTCTCCGAAGGTCAATGAATAAATTTAGCTGGGGTGCCCCTCATGAAAAGTGTGGGGCGGATTTAAGGAAGGGGTAAATTTTAAACAGGGGTCAAAAAATTGCCTTGCATTGCTTAAAAAACGTTAATCAAAGTGTTCGCCATTGTTGCAAAGGATTTAATAAAAGCGTTAGTTTTACTAAACTACCTTAGTACACGGTCATGGTTACGGAGGTATAAGACTAATTGGTTAAAATCAAAGGTCATCACCAAGGTTAACGCTTATATTGCCCGATTTCCTTAAAAATGGTCTGAAATTGTTAACCTTTCCACAGGGAATTGTTTTAAAAGTAAGTGGTCCAAGTTTCATATGCGGTGTACTCCGGTTGTGGCGAGAGTGTCATGTGAGGCCGATTAACGGGGCATTCTTTGAAAATGCCATTGGTTTTCCGCCACAAATCAAATGTTAACGCTCACCAAATGTGGTCATTATAAGCAACTCCCCCCCAAGGTGGATATAGGAAAAAAAAAGTACAACCGATTTGAGGTACAAAAGGGTATGTAGGTAGAATAAAGGGGCATTCTAATCATTTTGCTTAGGTTGACTGGTTTCTGTATCTCATGTCCAAACGCTTAGGGGGCCGATTGCAGCCAAACCTGAATCAGAATGACCACTGCCTAAGGTTGAATTGTGATGTAATCGCAATTGTGGTGAGAAGCACGTGGATCTTTGAAAAATCTATCCATTGTTTTTCGCCGGCAAATCAAATGGTACGATCACCAAATTTGCCCATAAAAAGCACCTCCCCAAGGCCCAGATAGTCTAGCAGATTATTGGGTTCCCATGTGCACCCCCCCCCTTAAAACTAAATTCTAACATAATTTTTAGTAACTCTACGACATCTACTTAAAGAATTTTGGATTAAGAGGGATTAACCGCACAAAGTGGTTCAATTTCAGTGCAAAAGTAGCTCAAATGATTCGTGCCATCATAAGGAATCAGAAAATATAAATTTGCCATATAGGTGATTTCAGTTACAGAGATATGGTGAAAATGTGATAAAGGTCATTGACCTTTTGATTGGTCCATTGTACAGGGAGTCCAGGGGCCAAATTTTCAAAATTGCTTCAAATCTTGACAAAATGGTGGTGTCAAATGTTGTATGATCACAGCAATCTTGAAATTTCCGTTTCCCTGAGTTCAGACTTTCCCTTTTTGGTTCATTCGGTTAGGAAAGAGAAATTAGTCCCTAATTCCCATACAAAACAATACAAATTTGATAAAAGGTACTTTCCCCCTAATTTTACCACCTACTAAACTCCTAGATGTGCAAACTAGACTTTTCTGGATTGCTCCTGCTCATAGCTACAATTTGATACCAAATTTGCCAAGATCTGCATTTGAAAATTTGGCCCCTGTACATGACCAAGCAAGAGGTCAATGACCTTTATCACTATTTCAGCCATATCTCTGTAACTGAACATCACAGATATACCAAACTTTATATTTCTGATTCCTTATGGTGAGACGAGATTATTGAGATACGTTTCAACTAAATTGAACACTTTGTACAGATTAATCCCTCTTAATCCAAGTGGCCGCCAAACGAACCCGTGGACAATATTTGATTTTGGTAACATCCAACATTCTTTAAGTAGATGTCGTAGAGATTCTAAAATCATGGTAGAATTTAGTTTTAAGGGGGGTGGCAATGGGAAACCATGAAATCTGGCTAGACTAATATGGGTGTACAACAGATTGAGGTCAAAAGTTTTGGATGAATTAAGGAAGCATTCTGTCATTGTTGGTTACAGTTTGGAATTTAGCTCCTGCCTAAATATTTGGGCCAATTGCCGCCAAACTGATCAGAGAACCACTGGCCCAAGGTTCATATGTGGTGTATTGTGAGAGGTCATCATAATTGGGGTCCAAGGGCCATGTGGGCCCATTAAGGGCATTCTTTTGATGCAAATGAGCTCATTTGACAAATCGTGTAAATGATGAAACTTTGTTGGTTGTTGTCAACATTCTGTGCCAAGTTAGGTAATTTCAAGGTATGCGAGGTCATCCAAGTCAAATCACTCAACATGTGGTAGGATGATGAAAAGTTGTGGGTGTGGGTCAACATCAATCCAAACTTTTGCAGGTCATTTTCACGGTCGTAGGGTCATCAAGGTCAATCACTGCACATGATTGTATGGTCATGGAAACTATATTGGGTGCAATCAACATTTGCTACCAATATTTGTCAAGGGGTTTTAATTTCCAGGGTCATCTAGGGTCCATCCACAGGTCCAAATCAAGGTCCAATCACTGAAAATGGCTCGGATAGTCATGAAACCTCGTTAGGGTTTGTGGTTAACATTCAGTGCGAACATTTTTGAAGGTCATTGCAATGTTATGTGGGGTCATAAACTTGGTGAGTGTTGAGTTTCCGTCCTGACCGAGTCTGACACATTTTTGGCCTGCTGATGGTGCATGCTTTCTAATACACCGATGATGCATCTAATTAGGAGTTTTCCGTATAACCTGACCATTTTTTCTGACACACTTATTGATTTAGAAACCCTTCACACGCATAAAGCACCTGTTTATTCCGTTCAGGTTTCCAAATTCATAAGTGTGTAAGAAAGCAGGTGTCAGCTGGGTCAGGTTACGGGAATCCACTTGGTGGGTGTGTTTGTGGTGTTACTTACACACAAGTTGATTACTAAATTCAAATAGAAGCCAGGGGGATTCACAAAATTTCAACTTGCAGTGTTTTATTTTTATTTTTTTACTCTTACGGGTGTGCCGCCGTGCGCACGCCCCTCCGGCGTACCTTAAACACACCATTGTATTTGACGAGAGATGATTCAGTATGCTAAAAACATAGCACAGGGGATGTGCATTGATGACCCAAATTGTCCCATTATTAGTGACGCGTTGGGGGGGGGGGTTGCGTTTGGGGCCTTGTGGTGGGCAATTTCTAAAATTTGTTTATTTTAAACCCCATACCAAAAGGTTATAAGGATTCAGCTAGTATGTACAAATGTTGCCCATATGAACCTTATGGTTTGGAGCTATGGGAGTCAAAATGCTAAATAAGCACACAGGTCAAACTTCTGGTGGTGCAGGCAGGCCTGCATAAACAAATAAAGTTGCCTCCCATTTGGTAGGAAATGTCTCAAATTATTCATATGGCAAAAGCATAAAGAATAACTTTGATATATCACAGGTTTTTGTATCCGGGGTAGGGTATAAGGACGGCCACATATTAAGTCACCATGGTCACTCAATGTGGCACTGGATTTAAATAGTCTTAACTTATTGGTCCCGTAGCATGATAACTAAACAGATGATGATAAACGTTTCTTTTTTCCTTTGTCGGATCTAGTATGAACAATTTGATTCACTTTTTACCAAGGTTGAGCAACCTTTACTTTTTTATCTTGTACAAATTGAAATGGACTTTTGGCTACTTTGTCCATAACTCCAAAGTCGTACATCAAAAACTATTTGCATATTTGGAATACTGTAACCAGACAAACAATTGTTTACCCTAACAACCAAACTCGAGCAAAATTCAGAGATTATCATAAAAAATGCACAAAGGCCCACAATTTGTCATGAATCTGCTCTGTTAAAATTATTGTTTACAAGTACCCTTTCAATATTTGGATTATGTGTATGAACATTACTTTCAAAAATATTGCCTAAATGTTCTAATGCAACTTGGCGCGTTTTCCAGGGCAACATTAATTGCTCTGATGACCTGTACTCGGATTCTAATATGTTCACTAAATGTCACACCATGTGCAGTACATGATATGGTGTTAATATACTTTCAGGTATTGTCTTACAACTATTTTCTATTAATTCTAATTTCGCCATTCACAGCTCCTGTGGTCACTGGTTACCAGGCAAACCATTTAAGATAGTGCTATTCTGACTTTATGTGTATTTGTTATGTATACTACGAACCCTAAATACTCTTAGAGCCATTATGTACCAAAGGGGCACGAAAAAAAAATAGTTTTTTAAATCATCATGTAACTCTTCACATGCTAAAAATCACCGTTTTTTTTTATGAATCTTTGGCGCTTCAATGGGACAAACAGTCATTGCTGGATGCCGTCACGATTCAAATATGTTACTAAATGTCACACCATGTGCATAAATTGATATGGTGGAATAACTTCAAAAGTTATTGTCCAATATCATTTTCTAATTTAGGTCATTCACAGCTTAGTGGTTACTGATTACCATGGCAACCATTGAAAATTGCTATTGTCATGACTTTACATGAATTTTATGTGTACTGTTATGTACAAATGAACATAAAAAAATAAATTGAGCCATTCGTCCTATCAAGGGGTACACAATAAGGTGAATTGTCCGTCACAATATTCAACAGGCTAAAAATCCGAGTTAGCATTTTGGGGGAAAAATTTCATTAATTTATTATGCCATAATAAAATGTAACACAAAAGGGGTTTTCAAAACTTTCCCAACCAACTGACCAGCATTGTGGTTCTACAAGAAGAAAACAAAATTAGCTCAATTCACATGATATTCTAGGATAACTATTTAAAAGCAAAATACCAAAATTTGCTACTAAATGTGACCAAAAACTGCCATTTATTACTTTAAAATAGCTATAAATTACCCAATTAAACCAAGTATAGATTTAAAAATCACACATCCTATAAAAATATTGTTATTTATAGAGGATAATAATTATAGAACCTGGGATTCAGGTTTTGAAATTATGCTCAAATATGTTTACCCCTACACCTAAAACAATGGCCCCAAAACTCAACCCAATGGGGGTATACAGATGAAATGATAAAATCAACTGTAGCAAAACTTTGCCCTAATTGCAGATTTTTTTATTATTGAAAACAATTGTATCTGCAGGCTCTAATAAAAAAAAAAGGCTTCAAACTTGCTAGTAGGTGAGTGCAGGTAACTCAAAAACTAGAGCACTTACAGAGATTAGTCCTTGACTATATAAACCTGAAATCTGAAGGGTCGTGAAGAGTCCAAATATTGACAATAAGTGCACGTCAGCATAACATTGGCTGGTTTGTAGCTTTTGAACAAATTTTAAAAGCAATTAAGGTATGCCTGATCACTGAGCCTCGTCTCAAGAAGCTAAATTTTTTTGGTTGACCAGTATTAACTTTACTCAGTACCTTACGGGGGTACAAAAATCAAGTTGTCATCTCTACACTCAAACAGTTTGAAATATCGACATGAAAATGTTAGACTAGAAATGGAGTTTGGGGGTCATGGGTCATTTGATTACAAGATTGAAAAACTATTAGTAATTAATTCAGGTCACCCCTTTAGCAGCTGCCTGTTTAAAATCATATATGGACTGATTGATATGCTATTCTATGTAGTAGTAGTAGTAGTAGTAAAACCAAAGTTTGAAATCTGGTTTTGTCCCCGCTAATGGGGGTGGCCAGATTGACCTCACATTTACAGCAATACTGCTGTGTGAGGATTTATTGGAGCAAAAAGATAATTGAACGGATGCCCTTGCTGACGTCAATGCGCTGGATGGATGCCATTAGCCCTTGTAGGTAGATTTTTTTTAGTTCTACCAGAATAACCAGCTACTTCCTGAACAGATTTCCTTAGAAACCCGATGGGGTGACGGTTTAGCCTTCGACAACAGGTAGTACTAGTTACCAGGATTACAGTTGCAGGCTCTCAAAGAAAACCTGACCTGACCTATCGGTAAATTATTTTTATTATATGTAGTGAATGTTTAAATTTGTTTTCAAAATTATAAATACAGTTCCTGGAAACACTTCGTTCACAATAAACCAAAAACACTTTTTTTAAATTAATAAAACAGTCATCTGCAAGGTGAAATGACTTTTGATAAATTAAATTAGCGTATTACGCATTAAAGCGGCACTGGCACATTTTCTCAAAATATGAAATTTCTTCAATTTGCTCTCAAATGATAGTCAAGGCCATTGGAAGAACAGAGATATATTTTACACATAAAAATAACATACCCCAAAACAGATAGGGACATTGATATGAGGATAAAGACATCCAGGTACTTGTAGGCCAACTTTTAAGTTTTCCATAACTTTAATCAACCAATGTGTATATTACATGAATATTTTTGACTCGTACTCACTGATATTAAAACCACAAAGGTTATAGACCGATCAAACAGTGTGCATATCGTGGGAAACATGCATACGGTGTGCGTGTTCTTGTGTTAAACGCCATTTTCGTCGTCTGCTGAATTTAACGTCGCCGGCGACGTTAAATTATAAAATCGTTCTGTTTACCCATAAGGAAGCTGATTTTGGTCTTAATCAGGATTTTGTATATAAAAGCCTTACAACCATGCAAAAATATCGATTTTGAAAAATCTTGAGGGCGCACTATTTTTCAAATGTGCCAGTGTCTCTTTAAATCAACTTTAATTTCCTTATGGCCGGGAGCGGACTGACGTCTCATCGCTTCACCGCGGTGAAAACAAACCAGGGAAAGCCCAGGGAATCCCCCGTATCGTGGTGAAAACAAAGTGCGCAAAATCAAGAAGTACTATCACTGCACAGCGCGAGACACTACGCTTCCAGCACGTATCAAATTATTTGTGTTTATGCACATTGTTGCTAACCATATTTTTGCCAAATGCCCGGATGTCCGCTTCCGGCTATAGGCTTAATTAATCAATTTGGCGGCAATGACATACCGCTTTCTTCAGGAGTAGGTTCTCCCAGAAACTCAACTGTCATTTCATAGCCACGATCTGATCCAACTGTAACATGCTCCACTTGTAAAACGTTGGTAGATGAAGTCCAAGAGAAGGAGGTGTTGTAGCAACAGAAATTATAGAGATGATGGCTATCACGAACATATCCTTGATCAGTGTCTGTAAGGATGAAAACATCAATGTTTTGTTATTTTCAACCACTTTATACAGTTGACATTTTTTGTGATAAGGCGATGAAAATAAAAACCCTGTTGTACGGGCCCGACCGACCCTGATTTTTCAGTTTTGCAGATTTTTTTTTTTTAGTTTTCCAAAAATCATGTAAAATCAGCCTGCTTTTAGCCCAAATTTATTAATTTTGGCTAATTTTTTAAAAATTTGTAAAAAATGTTCATTTTTTCTCTTGATTTTTCAGATTTTGGGGCTATTTTAGGCAAATTTTGACCTCCAGAAAAAAAAAAAAATTGCCCGACCCTACTCGAAAGGTCCGCTCGCCTGTAAAACAGGTTTGTTTTTTTCGTCGCCTAAAGGAAAACTTGTTTTTGCTCCTTTTCAGTGCAGATTCAATGAAAAAATGCACTCACTTGCCAACATATTTTGTGTTTCTGCTATACTTTGATCTGTAACAAATGTGCAAACTTCATCATACCACAGATTATTATTGATATTCCAATTATGGAGAATTGTGTTGTGAAAATGCATTAGGGGTATTCAGAATGATCAATTCATTGCCTTGTGTGTTGTCTGATGCCTTTTTCAAACAAACTCTAGGTCAGCCTATGCAAATAGATCATTCTAAAAGTGGCTCTACTCTCCAGCTGAGAGGTAAAAGCCTAACACTAGTTTCCCACCTATGTGGTGGTGGTGGTGGTGCTAGTAAGGCAGCAGTCTTCACTCTAATGAAGAAGTCAACTGTTTGCAATTCTAGTCATCAGTGGTGACATCATCCCACTTGGAAGGTTGCCATTATATACACTGATCATGATTCAATCAAGTTTGTATCAAATTGTATGCCCTCAACTTTTATAATTTTCGGTTCTCCTCGATACAAAATGCTTTCTTGACCCATGTGTTGTTTTATTTGGTTCTTGATCTCAATCACACACATGCATGTATACACATGTGCACATACATGCACACATACACATGTGCATGCACATAGACACATACGATGCAAAGGTGATGTGTCAAATCAATCACCAATTAAAAAGGATCTCTAAGATGATTTCCTCATCAGAATAAAAAAACATTTTAAAGGGTATACATTTTTAATTGGAGCCATACTAAAGGGCAATTTTTAAAAAATGTTTCCTTTGTTTATCTATAATCATTATGAAATTAAATTTTTCTGTAAGACCTATACCCCTCCCTTTTCTAAGTATCCATGGAATAGTCAAAATTGAATGAACATTTCCTCTTTGATTCTATATATACTCCCCGCCTAAAAAATCTGAACGATATAAATTACTGTATTAAAAAGTATGTAGGAAAACATTATAATAATAATAAATGCCAGGAGCGTTGTTCGCGTAATGTGTTTGCTTATTGACCTGTGTCCGTAATGCATTGATAACGAAGCATGATGTGGAAGTTTGAGAGATTTATCCAGCTGGCTTGGCGCGTTCATTTGAAAGCAAGTTTGAGCACGTTAATTTATATCGTTCGGATTTTTTAGGCGGGGAGTATAATTTCAGGGATGTTGTCTTATACTCTTTGTGTATAGCAAGCTGAAAAAATAGTCAAGTATTTCTAAACTTTGTAGTGAACCTTGTGACATCCCACTTGGAAGGTTGCCATTATATACACTGATCATGATTCAATCAAGTTTGTATCAAATTGTATGCCCTCAACTTTTATAATTTTTGGTTCTCCTAATACAAAATGCTTTCTTGACCCATGGTGTTGTTTTATTTGGTTCTTGATCTCAATCACACACACATGCATGTATACAGATGTGCACATACATACACACATACACATGTGCATGCACATAGACAATACCATGCAAAGGAGATGTGTCAAATCAATCACCAATTAAAAAGGAAGATGATTTCCTCATCAGAATAAAAAAGGCTCTTGACAGGAGTTAAAACATTTTAAAGGGTATACATTTTTAATTGGAGCCATACTAAAGGGCAATTTTTAAAAAATGTTTCCTTTGTTTATCTATAATCATTATGAAATTAAATTTTTCTGTAAGACCTACACCCCTCCCTTTTCTAAGTATCCGTGGAATAGTCAAAATTGAATGAACATTTCCTCTTCTATAATAATTTGCAGGGTGTTTGCTTATACTCTGTGTATAGACAAATCCCGACCACCAAATGATGGTCAAATTGATCCGCCTTACTGGGGGCTCCCAACCCAAACCTACCCCCAAATCTTTTGTACGTCTGTACATGCTTTGCTTAAGTATAATTCAAAGCTACACTTAATTGCAGCACATTTGGGTGAATTCCAAGTAGAATGCCTCCAGGCATATGGCTGCCAGTTATGTGGTGGAATGTGGCTGAATCGGATTGTGGTAAATCGCAGCTGTGGCTGGGGAGCGTCGGGTGGGATGCGAATGGGTAGGGGTGGTTTGTGTCCAGGGAAGGGCAGGGTGGGGTGCCGTTGGGGTGTGTCGGGATGGGAGGGTGCGCCGGGGGAAGGGTGGCCGGGGGAAGGGTTGGCCGGGGCTGGCAAGGCCAGGGTGAGGGTTGGGGCAGGGTGGTGTGGGGCGGGTGGGTGACCTTATGTTGACCTTGGTGACCTCATGGTGACCACTCATGTGACCTTTGTGACCCCATGTGACCCCGTGTGCCCCTGTGTGGACCCATTTTCCCTTGGTACCTCATGTCACCTTTGACCCCCATTCCAACAAACACACATGGCAGACGAACACTCGCGGTCCCAAACGCCCGTGCTGTATTTTTCAACAATCGTTCCAACATTTTTTTTAAAAATGCTCGCTGGTCTAAGCACTAGCCTGATTACTTCAAACTTAGGAGTCATTTGTATAATACTTCTCACTCAGTTGCAGTGCATTTGGTTCCTCGTTCTACATCCTTTCCAAACTTCCATAAGCAAGTGATAGACGCCTTGTTTATTAAAACACAGTAGGAATGTTTGGTCCAATGACATCTATAGATAAATTAAAAAGAACATGTATCATTTATTCACTTTTTAACAGATTTCAAGAGAACTTGAAACAAATCTACAGAATTTTTCACACTTACGCACTTTTACTGAGGAAGCTGAATATGGTCTTTGGGCTCGACATGAAATGGTGGTTGGATATATCATTGACTAGGGAAGTGGTGAAATCGTTTTTTAAATTGATATTTTGAAATGAATTTTGAATACAGATCCGGGATACCTTCATTACAGGGGATGTTACATCCTGACTGAAAGACAATTTGAGGTTGTCCAACGGGAGCAACAATCCGTCCTTGCAAATATTCAATTTCCATTTGAAATGCCAAAACGGTTCCACATTGCTGACAGGCCTTGTGTAAAGACCAGAACCACACCACACTGAATATTACAAAAACATATCGATTTAGTACAGGGTGTCTCAAAAAAGTATCTGTTATTCTTGTACCATTGGTGATACGATGGCCAAAGCAATATTTACACATCTGGGTCACGTGATTCTGAGGCTAGATGTGTGTAACAATAACAAAATTTGGCATAACGAGGGTTGAACTACTCAGAAAGCCTTAACTCAAAAGACTGCTGTTTGAGAACTGTGAGTGTTGTAAATATTTCTACTAAGCAAATCTATTCATACTCAAAATTTAATATCTTCATAAAGGCTATATAGGGTACTTAAGCAAACATTATATAAACTAGGTAAACAAAGAACATGTTTATTCTGACAGAAGAAAGATTAAAAAATTCTTAATAATTCTTTGAAATAGTGCTTGAGTTACGTCCTTCTGATGGTATGAAAAACGGTAATCTGTGAGTGACACTTCAATCATTCCTATGATTAACACATTATTTCAATCAGATGTTAAGCATTGTCATCCCGTTGGAATGTTTTAAAAGCAATCATCAATATAAGCGGGATAGGGAGGCTAAATACGTGTTGTAATACCTGGCAATTGTGCAAGCTATGAGGCCTCAAACTCATGTTGGCAGTACGTATCAGCAGAAGGTCGTAACTCAGAGTAAGGCCTTCTGTTAGTAAACACGTGTGCACAACTGAGATGGGGTGAATGTATTTGCTGGTATAGGCACTAGTAAGTAGACCTTGGAGTGAAGCTTCATGTTTTTCAGATCTGTAGTTGTTACAGATTTTTGGTACAAACCTCAAAATCAGCCCCACCAAAAAGTGAGTTACGTCCTTCTGTTTGTCAACCCTCGATAAGTTTGCAGGAATGATGTGTGTTATGCAAAGGGACTTTATTCAAAATGTGCATCCCAGACTGAGTATTGTAATACTACATGCCACCCCCATCATGAGAACCCACAAGTATACCATCAAAAGAGTGCAAAGAAGAGCTACACACTTTTGTGAACCAGTGATTACATAGGGAAACCAGTGCACTTCATGATTAAAAGCCTAGAATGGGACACTTTCAAAAATTGTTGTGCAAAATCTTGACTCTTACAATCTACAAAGAAACAGGGGTTTATTACCAAATACCATTGACAAGTTTAGATAAAACACTACGACAGTGATGGCCCAGTACTCAACATAAACAATATTAATAAAGACTTACAAATTCTCCATCCTAACATCCGGAGTGGAATCTTCTGCCAGCTACTGTGGCACCGGATTTCAACAAATTCCAAATCATCTTGGACTCGCTTGAATGTTAGCAACTTGGTGAAATGCGCCCACTTAAAAATATAATTGCTGTTACACTTTGACCCAAACCACTGTACTGTTTATAATCCACTTGGGCACTGAGTACAGTAATCAAGCAGAAACAGAAGCCCATTACAAATTGTACTGTTCCCATATTTGCTACAGGTCTGGTCATTTTGCCATCAGATGGACTCCCTTGTGACAACCTGAACTCCTTGTTTTCAATAACATTAAAACTTAACTCTGAGTAAAGAAATATTTTTTATATCATTCCAAATAAATCATATTTCCAAAGTGGCATAATTACATTACCCTTCAAGCCTACTCTATATCATGTGCTTGATTTTTTTTATGTCAAGAAGGCAATCGGGCATTAACCTCAGTTAACCTAATAGTAACACCTGACGGATTTGTCGCCAAGATACGATAAAACCTCCCTTTGGAAACTCTGAAAACCTCCTTTGGAAACTCTGCACGTCCCTGTTTGGATGTGATAGATGAGCAGGAAGGGCATTCCATAAGCCTACAGGTGGTAGAAATGATCTTCCTGTGTAGGCCAAGTTGGACCTTGGGACCTTCACAGCAAGGTCGTGAGACCGGACTGAGCGCCTAAGGCGAAGGTTCAATTGAAAGCAGCTCAGGTAGCAGCTGGCTGAGGAGATCTGTTGCTTGTCCATAAAACATGGGTGGAAAGAGTGACAATTCCAACTCCATCCCTTCCCTGCGAAGACCAAGTGGTTGGATGTGATGAGTAGTGAGCTCACTCTCGGGATACCAATGATGCAAATGGTGGCTCTTCTGGTATTGTTATCTAGTTTTGGATAGAGAAGTGGGTGTTGCTCCACACCTTGGACGAGCATATTCCTGTTGGATCGGATCAAACCATGGTTTCTATATAACAGAAATAAGGCACATGAATATAGAGTAGGTGTAAAAGGTTAATGTTTTATGCCTGTTTGATTATGTTTGATATGTTAAAGTTACCTTGGTCAGGGGCATTGTTAGTTGGTGGTGAAGGACATTCTCTCATTATTACATAGCTGTTGAGTTGATGGTTTAGTACTGGAGTTGCACTCAGATTCTGGGAGTTGAGTGGACTCTGTAGTGGAATGACAGTAGACATCTCGTTCCCTGATGCTTGACCGCAGGTACATAACACTAAAAGAATAGACAAATGCAGTAAAAGTTTATTACAATTTCTGTAATCTTCTGACAGACATTCTAATCATAGACACAAAAATGTTCTATGCAGAGACATTCAATTCAATAGGGTTGGCCGAGTGTTTTTTGTTTTGTTTTTTTGTGAATGACGCTTAAAAATCATTAAAGGTCCCATGACGGGGACAAGAAGCATTCAATATTTGTTAGTTTGGTGTTAAATCATTAGTGAAACTATTGGATTTTTTCAGAGATAATAGACAATTCCCAGGTGACCTGGTGTGAATCCATTCATGACACTGACTGAAAATCAATATTTTCACAATGATGTCACTCTGGTTAGTGTATTCTTTTTTTGTGGCCCTGTTTATTGAATGGAATGTCCATAAGATTTGGATTAGGGTTAATCATCTCATTTCCTGGGACCTTTAATTTTTGCTTGCACTTCACTCACTTTTTTTAAATATCAAAATCAATCCATTCTTTGTCCAAAAGACCATATAGTATCATATGCTAAGACGGTAACAGATTTATCTGCCCCAAAACACTTCCAAAACAATCGGGCACTCAGGCCAGTGTTCTGGCAGAATGAACGAAATAATTCTTCCAGTGAAAATAAGAGTAGGATTTTGTTAATGCCAAGTAAAAGAAAATCTCCGAAGAATGTAAGATCTGTTTGGTTTCATATAATGACAATACAAAATGCCGGATTTCTTTTTGGGGTAGGTGCTTTGCACCAACTTGTTTTTTTTTTTTTTTTTCCTGAGAAGTAAAAACAAAAGGAAACAAAACACATTTAATAAAAATGTTCTGAAATGCAAATTACATGTATGCCAAGTTAATTGAAATGAAAATAATTACTGTCTTTAAATTATTTTATTTGCCAATTCTGGTCCGGCATTTAACTACTTAGTATTTCAAGCAAGCCAAACTATTAATCAATTGAATTTTGTATTTGATTAAAATTCTGTTCTGCTCGCGACCGTGCTAAAGACCACAGTTCCACTTGATTATAATGAAATTATTGGTATTTTTACTCGATTATAATGAAAGTGGTATTTTTGCGCGCTTTATGTGCGCTTGATTTAGGAATGGAGAGCAATATGCTCTTGAAATGTCTACAACCAAAGTTGCTTTGTCACCGGAGTGGATTGGTACATTAGAAATTCTTCCTGTTTCTTAGTTTATTGATTTTAATGAATGCCATTGATTCCCTGTCGTCAGTAGATTAGGCGACCTTGTTGGTATTTCCCTTGGCTTGAAAGCTTGGCTTACCACTGAATTATGTGTTACTTTCCAAACACCCAACTTTTTTTCTTGACTGGTCAAATTGCTTTTTATATTTTTAGTAACAGTGGGGTTCGCCGCAAGCCATTGGTCAAGAATGGGTTTTTTTGGGGCAAAAAGGTTGGGAAACCCTGATGTATGCTATTTCTCTTCTAAGACAACGTTTATTTGTTTCAATTTTTTTTGCCTATTTTTGTGTTTCTCTAACATGACACATGCACGTCTCTCACTATATGTACACCACATTTTCATGCAATCAGATGGTGCAGTGTTTTGGGTGGGCATGTTAACGTACTTACCACATGAAATAGAGTTATGGGGCCATGAGTATAAAACACTTAATTTTGTTGGTTTAATAAACAGTTACATACCTCAGAGAACTGTGTTGTGAACCAGCCACCTGTACCTGATGAAGGGCACTGAGACAAGTTCATGGCCTTGTGTCCTTGTGGTTTTGGTCTGACCAGCACAGAAGGAATCTGTGACCTGGAAGAAGTTTGATGTACCCGAGCTGTCCACACACCAAACTAGTTTTGTGATTGAGGCCACTGTCCACAATGTAACACTGCAGTCGTATATAAGCCATTCAGTACAAACCAGGAGAAGTCTACAGAATGTAAGCGAATATTTGCGACATTTAAATTCACAGTATGTGAAACATCTTACATTTTGAGACTGCTTTGGGCAAGCCTGATGCCAGTGGTATATACCGAGGTAATTGATAATCGAGTCTGGGGGGGGTGGGCCAAATTCCCAAGTCATCCCGCCAGAGGATAACCTGTCAGTTTCTTGGTTGCTCCAGTGCAGTTTGAACTTAATGAAATGTGTTTTGGTACCACCTTAAAATGCCGAAGTAAGTTAATTTTTTTTCCCAAGTTTAGGTGAATTTGGTTGAAATTCCCAGGAGTATAGGGAACAAAATGCATATTTTGGTTCATATCCCGTTTTTTGGGCCAGAGGGCAAATTGTTATTCAAGATTGATCATTCCAGCTAAGCTATTAAAGTGCTTGGTCCGATCGTCTTTAGACCCCCCCGGACTACTGGAAGTAGTATCGATCTGATATCAGATGAAAAACTACCGTATTTTTCATTCTCGCCATGAATGAAATTGAGCTCTCAAATCCATTTTAATTCCCACGATATAACAAAAAACATGCCGTTTTAATGTTAACAATCAATATTAGCACAGTATTGAATAGGGCTTTGCAATAGTTTATTTGCTTCTACATCAAAAACACAAACAAGTTTGTTTCTCATGGACTTGATGGGACGATGTGCAAGTTTAGCCAGGCTCTGTAATCAAGAGAGAAAACAATAGACATAAATGGGAACAAGCACCTTCAATGGGCGTTGTTGTTATTACAAACCAACCCAGCGATCCCCAAATTCTTGACATTAAGAAAAAAAAAAATGAGGATATGGCCATCAAATATGGGATTATTGTTTTAATTTATGGGCTCCAGCATACGATTTCAGTCACAAGCATTTATTGTTTTTGTTCAGCATTAATTATTACCTTGTTGTGGACCCGGACGGTCTGTTGGTTGCAAGTCTCACTGGTATGTGGTCTATTTTGGACACAACGAAAATAAGGCAGAGTTTGTGGGAAAGCTGCAAAAGGCTGCAAAAGTAAATGTTCTTGTTCTAGATCCACCACCACAGCTAACTGAACACTTTAGAAGGAGAAAATACATTATGATAGCATTGAGAAAGACCTTGTGCCAGTTTGGAAAACAATCAAAATTTTGATTAGGTTCAATTTGATGACCTCATATTGCAACCTTATGAAATAATGCCAGGTGTATTATTTACAAGGGTTCAATTTGCAAGCATGTCTGCAGCAGCAGAATATAGCATTAGTTTGAGAGAAGGATAAGTGCAAAATACTGTTCCAGAGGTGCTGGCAGATTGATACAACTAGCTAGCTCAGCTGTACATTGGGAGGAGTCTTGATTATCCAGAACTGGGCGGACAATACTTGCAATTCCTTCTTGAAATTAAGTGTGCTTATTTGTGTTCTACACCTCAAAATAATCATCTTTGGAAGTTGGAAATTCCATTGCTTTATTATTCTCAGTCAGGAATAGTGTTATGGCTTTCCACACCACCAATGCACCATGTATGGAAGTACAATAAAACAAATCAATGTGCATTGGCCAATAACAGGATCACACTGGTTCAAAAATATTTATGAGGTGTAGCCGGTAAACTGAAACCCCACAGTTTTGGTGCAATAAGCAAGGAACTGCCAGAGTTTCTGACTTGTTACCAGTAGTCAGTACCAGTTGGACAAGAGTATCCCAGTGAAACAATATAAAAAGAATGGTTTCAATTTTCTAAAACTCACCTGTGGAAAGCAGAAGAACCAGATACCTAATGGACAATCAGTGGACTACAAAGTCTCACTGTATGTGGTTACTTTCTTGGCACAGAGGAGTCAGCAAAAAACTTTGTTGGGATTCAACGGGTCTGCAAGTGACTGTTCTTGATCTAGTTCCACCACTGCAAGTAGATGAACACTAATGAATAATAGCATTGAGAAAGGCCTCCCGTAAGTGGATTAGAAAGTACATAGTCTGTGGGAATTAGCAAGAATGAATCAGTTTTTATCTTTCTTCAGAAAAGCTGCACACGTAAGCTCTGAAAAATGTGATACCAGACAGATTCGAACCAGCAACTTTCTGGTACTAGATAGACGGTCATTCCACAGACCCTGGGGCGTATGAGTAGAAAAGGTAGATTAATGTCTTGGACACCTAAAGACCATGGGAGCTGAGACCAGGGAGCTGAATAAAGTAGTGGAATGTCAATTTTGAAGTCTCAGTCCTAGACTTTTATATTAGTGGTCATTCCACCACTCACTCAGCTCCTGCTCTAGTGGTAAGATTGTGTATCTAGTTACATAGGAGGTCCATGGTTCGAATCTGACTGGGAGCACATTTTTTCATAGCTTACATGTGCTGGCCTCTCTGTGGAAAGATATAAAAACTAATTCACCCTGATAAGTTTTTATGATAGCGCATCACCAAGTGTGGATGTGTGCTACCTCAACTTGCAACTGATGGTCCAATTTGTAAAATTTAAATGCCTGGATGCAAAATATGGGTCAATGGATGAAAAGAAATATAGTAATAACAACCCCAAAAACTACATTTAAGGAGCTAATAAAGTGGCAATAAAAATCTGATCCAATGACCCAGTTCAACCGTGCGTTATAACAGTTTTTAATGCCTTGGATGTATCTCTAATAAGGGGAGGATCCAGGATTTGAAACGTTCAAAATTACAATTACGGGGGGGGGGGGGGGGGGGGGGCTGAACAGGGCGTAACAGGCGGGGGGAGGTTGCCCCCCCCCCCCCCCCCCCCCCCCCCCCACCCCCCCCCCCCCCCCCCCCGATGACTTTGGCTGGGAAAAAAAATTGCAAAAATCATGTAAAATCAGCCGTTTAGCCCTATGACCAGGAAAAATTGGCCTTTGAACACCCTAATTTGCCCTCAGAGCGGGCAGGCCTTTTACGCCACTGGGGCTGAAGGTGAACTTGGCAAAATGGGCTGATTTGCAAGATTTGCAGAATTACGGTGGTGGCTTGTGCGCCCCCGCGCCCTGCCTAGATCGCGCCTGCCAAAATGCTCTCATTTCCTCTGGACTCACCTCTGAGAAATCTGATGGCACCCAGACACCTGATACACAGTCCTGTGATTACAAGTTTCACTTGTGTGTGTGGGTTTTGCTCTTGGCACTGAGAATCTGTCAAGCTTTGTTGAGAAGCTGCAGAAGCTTGGCATGTACTGTTCTTGTCCGAGTTCCACCACCACAGGAAATTGAACACTATGAGAAAATATGAAGCATTTAGAAAGACTTATTAGTGTGAATCATTGATGACTGGTTACATGGGTTAAGATTCTCTACACTGGTTACGTGGGTTAAGATTCTCTAGACTGGTTACGTGGGTTAAGATTCTCTAGACTGGTTACGTGGGTTAAGATTCTCTAGACTGGTTACGTGGGTTAAGATTCTTTAGACTGGTTACGTGGGTTAAGATTCTCTAGACTGGTTACGTTGGTTAAGATTCTCTAGACTGGTTACAGGGGTTAAGGCTCTCTAGACTGGTTACGTGGGTTAAGATTCTCTAGACTGGTTACAGGGGTTAAGGCTCTCTAGACTGGTTACGTGGGTTAAGATTCTCTAGACTGGTTACAGGGGTTAAGGCTCTCTAGACTGGTTATGTGGTTAAGATTCTCTACAGCAAATAGCTGAATACTAAATAGGAAGATATAAAGCTGTGAGAAAGACTGGGACATACATTTAACCAAATACTTTTATGATTTTTCCACATGATCAACTAGTTACTGTCTGTTCAATTAACTTAGATGTCTGGGTTTTATTATTATTTGAAAAGTACTACCTACCTTTGTAGGTTGTAAAATATGTCGGAGGATATTATTCACGATCAATATTGTCCGCCACTAGTATGAAATGAATAATACCAACTTTGTTCAACACTCAAATCCGAACCGTTGTTTGAAACGAGATGATATCCAAGGTGTCACATGGCATTAACTTGAATGGACGACATTATAAGAAAACTGTATGATTCTTTTGTTCGTAACCAATTGAACAGACAGGACCTCTAACGGTATTTCAACGATGCATTTATATGCCCATGCATCAATGCACATGCAAACACCTGAAATCAAAGTAAGGTCCACAAATCAATAATTGTTCCTATAAACACGATTTTGAAATGCCCCTAATTCGTGAATTGGTTTGCCATCAAAGTTTCAGAGTCAAAAGTCAATATTCACCTGGACCCAGTTTGTTGTCGTTTGTCAATGAAAATCAGTGTAAATTGAATAAAAATCCAAAGAAATACCGTATTGTTCCTAATAAACGCCCCGTGGGCGGTGCATTTTTCAAAAGGGAGGGCGTTTATTACAGTCAAAAATGGAAAGTCAAAAATCACCTTACACACCCTTATTTTCGCTGATTACCAATAATACACACGAACAAGCAGGGGGACGCTGTTTTCGCACGTCCCGAGGTCAAAGTTCCATACTAATTAAACTATTACAACTGTGCACAACAGCGATTATGATACAGATTACGACAGTCCCGGCCATTAAATCAGGTGATTTTAATAAGCTTAACTCATTTTCTTGAATTGTTTTATCCAAAAATCGTAGGGGGGCGTTTATTAGAGCAGGGGCGTTTATTAGGAACAACACGGTATGTTTTCAAGTTTGAACCCAATGATCTTGTTGGGTCCAATGATGAATAACAACTTTTCTTTCGTGATTTTTTCAAAAGCGTATATTTTTTGGAAATAGTTAATAAAAACCGGACATCTAAGTTAATTGAACAGACAGTAGGAGCATCAGAATCGCTGTGGGTGTTATTAAAGAACATCAAGAATAGATCACTGACACCTATATCCTCGGCAGAAGCAGAGAAGATAGCTCACTTTCTTGCTGTTCTAGTTCTTTATTTTCACTGACATCAGTACATCAATTATCATTTCCTCCAGACCCACCTGTGAGAAAGCTGAAGGTACCCAGACACCTGTTGGACAGTCCTGTTGATTACACAGTTCACTGGTGTGTGGTTTGTTGCCTGGACACAGAGAGTCATCAAGGATTTGATCAGAGGCTGCAGAAGGTTGACAATTAACTTGGCGTGTCTTAACTCCACCTCCACAGGTAACTGAGCACTGAAGTGTATAATACCAGGGAGAGATAGTTGACTTTTCAAAAGGAAACATCACTTTCCATGGTATTAATATATGTGAATCAATTCAGTAGGAGGTGCTCTCTTGCTAAACTTTATGCCAAAAGCTTAAAAAGGGAGACTAATCATTCTGATATGTACTATATATATCCTACTTCATGGATCTGGTAGTATGTTGTTAGTACCTATGCCATGCACCACTTTTTAATTTGCAACTATTCTAAAATTGTGAAAATGTATGCATTAAATCAGTTTCATTACAATCACCTTGTATAACAAAAATGGTTTTAAATATATACATCTAAAATTTAAGAGGGGATAAGTTGGGTTTATACTATTTGACAAAATATTAAAGGTTAAAGGCAATTCCATAGTCCAGTCTCATCCCCTGACTTAACCTAAAAAAATAATATTTTTATATCTTCAAAACCATTGGCTTAAGTAATGAATGTGTATTTTATCTTGCATATAAGTTCTATTCCCTCTGCAAGAAATTTGTCATTTTTGTCAGCACTCGACAATATACAATACAGTGGAGCAATGCTATATGAGCATATGTTCAAGAAAATGCATCCTCAGAATCAACTTAAACATCTTTTCTACTGAACTATAAGCTAGAATTAAAAATGCACCTTTAATTACATGAATGATTATAACTAATTCCATACTCTGCAACAATGGGATTAACTCTCTTAACTCTCTTCACTATTATGTTTTAAAGCTGTAAAATTTAATAATAATAGCAGAGATTTATATAGCGCCTTATGCTATTGGCCTCTAAGCGCTTCCACAAATGGCCGCTGATCACTGTGGCCCAACCATACCATAAACCATTTAGCATCATTTCAAGGGATGCAGCAGATCGGAATCAGCGCTTTCAGCAAACATACATCGAGATACCCATCGCAGCCAGGACCAGCTCCCCAAATATCGCATGGGTAAATCGAGACAACCAAGCGGTTAATTTCTTGTCCAGGGAAATTACAAGATAGCTGAATCTCACAGGGCTCAAACGCACGCCTATACGCATGGATGAGCATACACTGGAGTCGAGCGCTTACCTGATTGAGCTATCTTGTCCGCTAATTTATCATTATAAAGATGTAATTAAGAATCAGTAACATGTAAAGTGGTCAATTCCTGGTTCAAACTCACCCCTTGTGTAGACTCAGCTGAAGTATAGTTGCACTTGGACCTAAAACATTCAACGAGTTTCACTGTATATACTGTGGAAATTGACACATTTATTGCAAGGATGGTTTTATCTTATAAAATGTTTTCTGTAAGTTGAACTACTCAGTACCTGCTACTTAGTGTCTGAGTGAACGAGAAGGAACCATTATTGCTTGGGCCCCAGATGTTCACCTGTTGCTCCTGGGAGTGGATAAAGGGCATTGTTGTTATATAATGTGATGAGCTATGCTGAGCTGGATTCATAAAAACACACTGGCATGGGGAAAAACCCTTAGTTGGGTTCTAAACCTATTTAAAAGCAATTCAACCTACAATTAGGAAAAAAAGTGTTGAAGTGGAGACACCTACCGTGTGGAGTGTTAATTTGCGCTGATACAGTTAAGGTATGGACCACCCAGCAAACTGTATCAAATCAAAAGCCATAGCAAACACTTCCCTTGGACCCTACTCCTCCACACCCCATCATAGAGTGTTACATTTTATGTGACAAGGCTGGTAGAACATGACTTCTTCAACAACTTTGGACCACAGAGTGAGGGCGGCCAGTGGTAGGTTCCCCCCAAAAATGTTTTCCAATGCTTTTTCCTAGATTGTAAGTGATGTCAACAACCATTAACTGTTGGATTTAAATAGGGATATCTCTGACTCAGAGGGATTTGAATTGAACCAAGTATTTTTTTTTGGTGTAGTAAGTAACCTAACCGGTCACGAGAGCAATGAGAGCCAAACGAAAAACGTGGTACCGGAGGAAAATGTTTTTCGTTGCATCTGGGCCGTCCAACAACCTAGTATTTTCTGTCGCGCAAATGGGGACTAGCATTGACGCCTCATTGCTTCTGGGCCGTCTTACCGGAAAAATGACGCGATGTTTCTCGTTGCACCTGCGGCCGTCAATTCCAGAGAAACTGACAGCGATGTTTTTCGTTGCATCTGGGCCGTCTTCCGGGAAAAGGACGCGGATGTTTTTCGTTGCATTTGGGGCCGTTATGACTGGAAATGAGGCGATGCTTTTCACTGCATATTTGCGGACGGTTTGCCCGCAGAAGGCGCAATGCTTTCATCAGGAGGGGTGACACTTTGTACAAATGACCATAGACAATTCGAATTTTCGATAGTGATAGCGCCACAATTTTAGATAAGCTATTTTTGTAATATGAAAAAGTAATTCATGCGTTAAACCGGAGCATGACGTGGCGTAATAGCGCCACGCACGGACTATGATGTAGCCGTAATAGCGCACTCAGATGCGCCGAACTATCAGCTACAATTTCATGCAAATCATTGTGAAGTACGCATCCATTATTATTTATTATGTATTTGTTGCTTTATTTATTTACCCTGTTGTTATTGCATTCGCAAGCGATTTTTCGCGTTGCATCTGGGACGTCTTTTCCGGTTAAATGGACGCGATGTTTTGTTGCATCTGGGCCGTCTTCCGGGAGAAAATGAGCCGATGTTTTTCGTTGCATTTGGGCCGTCTCCGGGGGAAAAAATGAAGCGGAGTTTTTCGTTGCATCTGGGCCGTTATTGACTTTAGCTACTTATTCCTGGCCGGGGAAAAACGGCCGAGAGGCAATGATGCAAACGCAAACGTTGCCTCTCGTGTTGGATCTGGGCCGTTAAAAATAAAAATAGATTGCCTTTCGTGACATTATGCGGCAGTCGGCCGGCAAACGACCGGCCGGGGGTAGGTTAAATTCAAGTACATCTAGAACTTAAGATAGTCCCTTAAGGGGATAGCCAGAAGACGATAATTGCGAGAGACGCAAAAATTATGTGAAATGCATTTTTTAGGCTTATAAATCAAAGATAACTATGTACAATTCATATAAGTACTTAAAGGTAGGAACCAAACATCAAATAGTCCCAAAGTCAAAGTATTTGGGGGAAGGAAATGGTTATTTACCGTCTCCCGCCAATAGTCTCATACGTCGGATGACGACTCAAATCTACAATAACAGCTGTCTGTGGTTTACACAAGTACAGAATAAACAAAGATTCAATAAATTTGGTTTGATGGTTAATATGTACCAGGTCATGGTGCAAATATTACGCCTCTGTAAATCTGGGATATTCATACGGAAACGCTTTTGTGATCTCAAGTCGGAATTTAGATACGCACGTATAGAAATTACAGAATCGGAGATAAAAGTCTGCTTGGTTTTATTACACGGATTCAAGTCAACCAATTGCAGGTTATATTAGTACATTTATGCCAGTAACAACCAATACTAAAAATACAAAGTTGATGAGTTTTTTGATGTTTCGGATGAGCAAATCGCTGCGTGTCCTTAATGCTTAATTCCAATGTTAGAGATGAATTGAATTTTCTCTTCATGCAGGTAAGTAACATTTTGCACAGTATAAACAGTGCCATAGGATGCACGCGGTTAGTTTTTGACCACCCCCATGCTCCAGGAGCATGTCTCCATCACTAACCTCAAAGGGCATAGTGGTTTTCGTATCTTTTTGACTTAGCATTTTTCCCTCTAACCTGAAAAAATAATGAATTAATATTTTAAACGAAGCAGTTAGCGAGATTCGAAGCCGAGACCACTGATCATGAGGTCATTTAACTAACCACAAGACCAGCGAGGATTGGGGTGCCAGATTGCAATTATTATCCATGATAAAATTACGGAAATAACCGCCATGCTATTGTAGTCGCCAATACAAATCTAATGAATCGCTCCGCTCTGAAACAGTTGCCACAACCTATGCCCAGGGAGCATGATGGTGGTCAATAAATCTACACTTGCGCCATAGGATAGCGTGTATAACAAAGTTCTGATCCAGAAATTTTAATAATAAGTTTTGATTTCTCTATAAGGACTTGGAATGAGGCCTCCAGTTTTTTCACACAATGGACAAGTATGTAATGCAAAGAAACCATGATTTGCTTGAAACATTGAGCCCTCATTCGGAAATCTCTGGTCGCCTTTAAGAAGGTATAGCATGTGAGCATCATTTAGTATTGATGTTAATGTGACATTAATATCACACCTGGGTTTGGGAAATCGTTAGAACAAATCAACATTTGCGTGACAAATAAACCCAGATGGAACTGAATGTGGGGCAGTCCCCCATGTTGCAGTCTCATGGCCTTGGCGGTTTAGGCTGTGGGCACTGTGAATCAGGTAAAATCTCATCCGAATTTGGGATGGACGACATGTTACATATGTATATTGGTCCCATCACCACATGTTACTGAACACTGAAAAGTAAAATAAATAATAAAAATATGTATGCCACATGTTGTAATGCATAAAAGTAAAATGAGATTAAAACAACTGCTTATGCTTCTAACATTTCTCAGTGAAGTAAGATAAATCTATTATGATATTTATGACACTTCAAATAATGGGCTTTTAAACAAATTCTATGGTATGTTTATGGTCGATCTGCACATATATAATTAATTGGATCAGGCCCGTAATTAGGGGGTGTTAGGGGAGCAGACGCCACCTAATTTAAAAAAAAAATAAGCCTATATATAAAGAGAACTCAAAAAGGCCCAAAAAATAGATTTGCGAGCGGAGCAAACCAAAGATTAGGTTTTTATGCTTTTTTCCCAGAAAATGGGTAATTTCGGTAAAAAGGGTCCACTTCTGCCAATTTGCGTGGAATTGGGAAAAAGTCCCCTTTAAAAAAATGCCCATCCCCCAAAAAATTACTGGAACAGGCCTGAATTGGATACTTCAGTATCCAAGAAGTAGACCGTACATGTCGTTTTACCTGTGAAAAAAAAAATTACAGAGAAAATAGAGGAAATAACAGATTGAATATTAAAAAATTGGAATTTGAATATTTACCACAGATGTGAGAGTTACCCACACTCCCTGCACAGGGGGTGCAGGACACGATGTGGGGTTGCTACAATCTTGAGTTGTTGCTGGTTTTGCTGATGGATCACAGACGCTATCGTCGAACCTAAAAAGATTTTCTCCATTTGAATGAACACACCATACTTGTTGTGCTTGCACACCATTTCCACATGTAGTGCTGCATTCTCCAAAACCAAAAGGGAGCCATCTGTAACAAACCAATAATCAATGTCTTATTTTGTGGCTTTAACTAACACCTGCACTGTCTCTTTTCTCTTAATTGTGTTCACATAACTACATTTTCAGTGACTGTTTCCACTTGTACTTTTAGAACAAAAATTGTTCCAATATATTAAAAAATATCTAGTTGACTAGCAGAAATAATCTTTTGTTATAATATTACTATTATAATTTTAAAAAAATAGGTCAATTGCAAACTAACAACAGATTTTTGTAGCAATTTTGAAGCCACTCAATACTATTTTTTGTGTGCACACACAGAATCAGGCTTCATTGCTTTTTTCTAGTGCCTCATATTTTGTTTATGATATCTATTATTATTATGGTTTACTAGGTATCCTTTAGAAAAGCTTATTCTCATAATTTCACTTGATATTGTGACCATGAATTTTCCTATTATGAGCACACATTTGTATCACAATGTCCAATTGTGCAGTAATTTTGTTCATATGAAGTACCAAATTTCTTTCAGAGACAATGGAAGCTGCACATAAGAGTAGGTGTAAATACAATTAACAGTTCAGATGTTACAAGTCAGGCAAACAAAGCTTTGAAACAGGGAAAAAGTATGAAATTAGAAATTTGACTTCAAATTGGGAAATGATTAGATTTGGGGTAAAATCAAGTCACAAAATCTTGTATTTGTGTTTTGAAATGGGGAAGTATGCATTGCCTATTTAACAACAATTTGTTGTCATGGTTACTTACAGAGGGGGACATTCAGCTTGATAGCAAGGTGCCTGAGTTGCTGCAGGCTTGGTCAGTGGGTCACATTGGCTGTCATCGACTTGTCCAGATGCAGATGAGCAGATGATGATGTCAGTTGCAAAACCTTATGATGATAATAACCAAAAAAAGGTAAGTTTAATGGTTGTGGAAGATTATGTCACAATTACAGTTGTAACATCAAGCAATATGTAAAATGACAAAATATACCCGAGTTAATGTAAATAACTGAATGCCTCACATAACATATCAAATTTATACTTTGAAGTGAAAAGGAGAAAAAAAAAAACATTTTTCTGTGCTTTATTCAGTAATTGAATAATATATAAATGTCACTAAGGGAGTCCTTAATTATATCTGGCATCAAATTGCTCTTAAGGTGGGTCCCATAGCTGGCTCAAGAGTGATTGAATAGTAATGAAAAATAACTTTTGTCAATATATGGTTATAATAAAACAAATGAAAATCAATGATATGGGCATTTGTTGAACAATCACATGATTCATGATGGTCATATGGACATTTTTTCCCAAAAACCATGATTTTAACAAATTTTTGGGAAAACCCATATCTTGAGTCATGAACATTTTTACAATACCGCAGCAGGGAAATCATGTAAAAAGTACACCGCTTTAATATTGCAAAGAAAATGGAAATAGGATGTAGGGTTGGCAAATAAACAATGCAAAATGAAAATATGAAAAAATACTGTTATTGTGATTTTTACATATCTGACTGCTAAAACCAGATGGATCATGCAATTTTAGACAAAAAACAACATATCATGGGTTTCATTTGTTTTATAATAACCATCAATTGACAAAAGATGATTTTCATTCCAATTACTCACTCTGAGCCATCTATGGGACCACCTTAAGTTAAAAATGACACATACTAAGTCTTGATGTGGGTGATGGACATGCAGTTTGATATGTTACACGTTATTAGAGAAAAACCGATAATGACGGATTTTGAAATCGGGCCCAATTATGATCGTATTGGTATCTGATCGGTATCGCAAAATTCTCTTTTTTAACCGATTTTCTATAACAATTAATATCAATGAGGTCCAAACTTGAATTAAAATTGTTTCAAATGATGGCCCAACCGGTGAAATAAATTGAAACTGAAATCAGTTTATTATTTATGTACACAAGAAGTGATGTGGTTCTAACTTAATATTTTTCTATCATGTCTATAGGAGTTACCAAAATTGAATTTCTACTACTTATGGCCGCTTGATGTCGAAAAAACGGGCATATATTGCTAGCTGCACAAAAAAATTCACAGAAAAATCGATCGGATTTGGAATGAACCGATTTTGAAATTTAAAATCTGTAATCGGATAACGGATATTAGGGGACGGTTAGACAATACATGTTATTTATTTAGGTGAGGGTAATCATATCTCATCCAGGCCTTTTTGTCTGTCCAATGTTGGACGAAAGCCTAAACATGTTTCATGCGGATTCGGGCCTACCCTCCACGCTGGCCTAATGCGGGTTGAAAGGGACTCTGGTACCTAAGTGATGAGTGCAGGTAAGAGACCCGGGATGGTCCCCGACTCTTTTCGATAAGGTCTGCAACTTTTACGTGTTAGGAATGACTCCCTGATACACAGGACCAACAGCTTTACACTGACTCTCGAACCCATGAGGCGCCGGGCTACCAGTGCCATACCTGCACATTTTAGCAATGGGTGGGAGGAGTGAGGAGAAATTCCATATCACACTGCTGTCAATTAGGCAATTTCCGACCTTATAGGAACTATTTGAGAATATGACCAAGACAACCCGACTCATGGCGGGCTCGACCCGGGCCGCTCGATCGAGCTTATACTCGCCGACGGTTCAGCGCCTTAGACCGCTCGGGCCACCTCGCCCTCTGAGGGTAATAACTATGGGTAATAACTATGGGACCACATGTACTGTAGCATTGGCATTAGTCCACATGGAAACACCTATAATGAAGTCTGTTCGGCTAGCAATTGTGACCTAAGGGTTACAAGAAGAAATAGTCCCCATGGAGGTGATTTACCAAAATAAGTGTGTCTGTGGAGGAAATATCAGCTGTTGGGCTGGTAAAGAGTCAAAATTTTTCCCATACCTATAGGCAGATTGGCAAGGTTCTCTAGACTATATGGTACTCTGCAGTAGAGTACCTACTCTGTAGTGTGCACCCTAGTGGGAAATCTGGTTGTGTTAGTTTCAGTGTTGCCACTTTCACTCACCATTTCCACAACTTGTACTACATGGTCCCGGTAATCTGTTCCATTGGCCTGAGATTGGGCAAGAGGTCATGAAGCAAGGTTGTTGAGCTGGTGTAGGCTTACTTGATGCATCACATTGGCTATCATCAACGGGTGTATTTAAGGTTGGAGAAAAACATAAAGTAACTTCTTGAATGAAGCCTGAAATGGAAATGAGGAAAAAGAATGATGATAGGAATAAAAACAGATTACCTTATATACTTTGAAAAGATTTGTCACAATAAATATATGAAGCTTACTATTTTATATATCCTTCTGATGGTGATATGTGATGTTTTGTAACATTTGACATTCAAATGAATAATTAAATCATTTCCTGAAGCACAGTATTCAACCCTTGTACTTTCAATATAGTATGGATTATATACAGAAATGGGTCAATTTCGGGACATATGTTTGGCTTCAAATGTATACCATTGTTGTTTAAATACTTGAGTTTATATTTGACCTACCACTGCTTATCAGCAGATGTTATATAAAAATAAATGCCTTTGAGATTTTGTCATGACCATTAAACTGCTCAGTAAGCTGGGTCATAACAAATTTCCTTAACAATTGACCTTAATTTAGTACTTCATTTATAGAAAGATTTTATACCAGTTGATTGCAGCCATTCAAATTGATTTCAGACTGGTTAAAATGCACACATGTATAGCATATGTGACCCAAGGGTTTGTTATTTTGTTTGTTAGGGCCTTCTGCAATCCTCTTGGTGTCTTATGTAGAAATTTCATATAGATTAGACACTTTGTATTTGGCTACAAAAATGTCTTAAAATGTGAAAACAAAAGGTGATTTTGATATTTCGATATAAAACATTTTTGTATTTGCTCCAATAAAACAAATAAGTTTTACAATTTTTGAGCCAAAGAAATAAATCTCAAAATCCTTTCAGATGAGGATTTTTTTTTATGGAAAGCTTACATCAGTGAAAATTCAGGGCTTTCAATTTTTAAAAACATATGATAAGAAATAAATCTCAAAATCCTTTCAGATGAGGATTTTTTTATGGAAAGCTTACATCAGTGAAAATTCAGGGCTTTCATTTTTGAAAAACATATGATATGTTGCGGCAGCTTTAAAACATAATTCTTTATTTGGAACTAAAACCACTCACCATTGCCACAGGTAGCACTGCATGGCCCTTCTGAGATTATCCAATAATTAGGGTTTACTGGATCTACAGGCTGCATTGGTTTTGCACTGTAATACTCATAAGTGATTTGTGGTTTAACAAGATCAGATGATTCAGGGTCATGCAGCAAGAAGACTTGGATTGAGAGCTCAACTGAGGTTGGTCCATCAATGTATAAACTCTCCCTCTCATTTCCAGTGTAATACTTGATAAAAATACCTTGGTGATGGTATTCACCACTGAGAGCTCTGTCTGTCCCACCAAAAATGTGGTAGTTGGCATTGGTTGATTTTACAGCTGTGGTTGAAAATAAGGAGCATGATTGTTTTAAAGTGATGAGAGGTAATTTATGTGTGAATGAATTAACTGCTGACCACCAAATTTAAAGAATGTAGTGTAATTGTGTGTTGTGATGAGACTCAAATTGTGTTGCTCTAAAACAACTTGTGGAGCAAGATCTTTCAGAGTTAAGGGCAGAGTTAAGTGGCAATAATGCTCGACTTTGATCAATACTAAATCGGCATGGACATTCTGCTTTTGATCAACTATGCTTAAAAAACATTCCCTCTTTACAGCACAAGTGTAAAGAGGTCCAACTATTTTGTACCGAATATGTTCCTGCCATGTGTTAGTCTTTTGTTCTTTTCAGATTTCAGAGATTTCAGATTTTATTTGTCAATCAAACAATCATCAGTTGCAAAAATTATAACAATAATTATTTTGAAAAGTGATAATACAGAATAACAAATTACCGGTTATACATAATATAATAATGATATTTATACCACTTCAAATATGATGGTCTGAGCCGTCGAGTCCGACAGATCTCATTTCTCTCTAAAATATGTTATTGATTATTAGGATGCGTCCTACGATGACTAATCAAGCCTATACGTGAACGGCAACAACGTTTGCAGACTGGACAGACATAAGAGAGACTTTGAAATGTTTGGTTTGAACAGCATGGCAAGCCGTGCGTAGAGGTCCTTGCGTGGCTTGATGCGGCTCTTCTAAATGCTTCACTCACGAACGAAAGATTAATCGCCACCGGGGTGACAGAGAGCTAGTTTCTCCAGGTGTCAGTAGGGATGTCACATACTTTCAAGTTAGCTTTCAGAGTGACCTTATTATCTCTTGTACTGGCCACCTTGTGAACGCTGGCCAGAGACTAACCTCTTCCATAGAAGAGTGTTTTGGGAAATTCGGATGTCCTCAATATGAACAAGGTGTCCTACCCAGCGGAGTTGGCCCTTAATAAGCAAGGCCTCTATTCCTTCTATCCCACATCGTTCGAGAACAGCAGTGTAGTATCTTGTCCTTCCATGGTATGCCACAGATTTATCATTAGGCACCTAATGTGGAATTGATAGTTTTTCAATGCTGAGGTAACAGGTCCAGATTCACTGCAATACAAGAGTGTAGTTAGCACGACTGTGCGATAGATGCCGACTTTATATTAAGCTGGATGAAATGGGGATGACCAGAAGTATTACACACTATGTTTTTTTTTTTTTTTTCCTTTTTTTTTTTATTTTTTTTTTTTTTTTTTTTTTTTTTTTTTTTTTTTTTTTTTTTTTTTTTTTTTTTTTTTTTTTTTTTTTTTTTTTTTTTTTTTTTTTTTTTTTTTTTAATTTTTTAGGTTTTTTCTTTTTTTTTTTTTTCTTTTTTTTTTTTCTTTTATTTCTCTCTTTTTTTTTTTTTCTTTTTTTTTTGAACTAGCTTTACCAATCCTTGATGGATCTCATCATCTATGCGGGCATTTTGTGAGAATCCGCCTAGGAGCGAACTTCTGCACGGAATTCAGTGTTATCACCAATCTTTTATGACAGGGTCACGATGTGGACTGCCGGGTTTTGTTGGAAATCACCTCCGTCTTTTTTGATTGCTGATTGTAAGGACATACCTAGTGGCGGCTCTAGACAAAGTCATCAACAATTACTCGGAGGTCCTCTCAGTTGTGAGCAATTTAAAGCACAAATCTGCAAAGAGCAGTTCCCGCAGAAAGTAGGAAGTGGACACCTTTGTCCGGGCTTCAGATGCTGCAGCGTGTGAAATGCCACGTCCTTCCTAAATCTTATCATGACTCCCTGTTGCAGTCCTTGAAAGGCATCATGCAGCATGCAAGAAAGATGATACAAAATAATAGAGACCTAACACAACCCTGTTTGGTGCCGTTGTCAATGGGAATGCATATGACGTATTCTCCAGGTCCAATACACGCGCCATCATGCCATCATGGAATGAGAGAATGATCTCACTATCTTGGTGGACATCCAATTTTAAGAGGATCTTCCAAAAGCCCTTCACGGCTGACGGTCAAATGCTTTGGTGAGATCGACAAACACCATTACAGATCAAGATTCTGCTCCCTGCATTTTCTTGAACTTGTATGGCCGAAACGCATTCGTTGTGCTCTTCCTGATCTAAAACCCCATTGACTTTCTGGGAAGGGCTATCGAGTGATTTGTAAGACGGTTGACAATCACTCTTGCAAGACCTTGCCGGCGATACTAAGGAGGGATATGCCTCATGTTGTCGCACACCGCCTGGCACTTTGTTCTTATAGAGGTGAATAATTAGAGCATCTTGAAGTCCTGTGGTACTCCTCCTTAAACAGCCGAGTTAGTTCTGATACAAGTGCATCCCACCATATTTGTAACTTCCGGTGGGATGCCATCCTATCTGAGGCTTGCACTGAAAGTTGTTTGATAGCCTTTGATCTTTTGCGACAGTTGGTTTTTGTAAAGTTTTCTCAATCAATGATTTGGGGGTATTCAGCATAACATCGTAGAGATTGTCGACTGGCGATGAGTTAAAAAGATTGAAATGCTGTGCCCATCTCTTCTGCTGATGAGTGTAGGTTCTTTGATCAAAGTGTGACCATCAAGATCATAGAGTGGACTGACCCCTTTTGAGGATTGGACCTACACACCCTGCGTTTCACTGAAGACTTTTTTGCATTCTTTGTATCACTGCTGACTGCATTCACTATCCTTTCAGTCCACCCATTTGTTCTTCATCTCACGAGCTTAGGTTCTTGAGCTTTTCTCTTCACCTTGTTTATAATAGTCCCTCTTTGTCTGTGAATTCCTTGTCATTTACATATTGCGATATGATGTAGATGTAGGTCTCATCAAGTACCAAGTTTACCTCTGGGCTATTCCATGTCACACTCGAGATGTGCACCGCAGCATGTCGGCCTTGATGTTTTTTCTTTTTGGGGATGACTATATATTGATGAGCAATGAAAATCCCGAAATTTTTGAGCTTCATACCGCCTCTTCGTTTTCCACAGGACATTCAGAAATTGGGGGTTCACCATCCACAAATGCTGTGGCGATGCGAAAGACATTTTGAGAGGGCCAGAACTGTAATGGAACCCTCCCTAACTTTGAAAATCACTATCTGGGGAATTTGTATGTGTAGAATCAAATCTGAGACACATCATATAAATGCTGATCGCCCCTTTACGTTTAACGTTATTTGGGTGTAAATAGGCAATATCTTGCATCTGGGACCAAGTTTGGGGGGTCAGAAGTCCGTAAGTAACAATATTTTTAATTCATTTTCTTTTAAATAGCCCACACTGCAGACTTTCTACCATATAATAATAAGCATAAGGTAAGTAATAAAAGTGAGTTACAGCCTATTAATAATCCTAATTTTGCATGTTTGCATATATTGGCCCCCCCCTGAAAATCAATGATTGACATGCGACATGCCGGCTACTACTTCATAATCATGTCGGAACAAAAGAAATTACATCATACAAAGACTATTCTTGAAAGAACCAGCTTGGTGAACTTGATGTCTTCATTCTTTTCACGCACTAGAAACTTTTGCTGAAATCCCCATAGAAAGTATAGGTGAATATACACTGTCATGTACAATGACCTCTGGGGCACGTATACCTTTGTGTGGGTAACTTTGAGTGTGTATTTTGTTGTGAAAACATAAGACACCAAGCCTAGTTCTTTCAAGGAAGGTTGTTTAATGATATATCTTCAACAGACTGAAGTAAGGGGTTGGTGTCGAATGCAACATTGGTTTTCAGGGGGGTCAAAAGTAGTGAAAAAAGTCCAATTACCATTTTCAAGGGCTGTACCCCACTTATTGCTTTGTCTATGTGATTCCTAAATTAGTATTGTTTAAAGTTGTACTATGTACTCTGATGGACCAAAAGATGGCCAATAAAAATCTTCTTACTTTTGGAGCTTGACCCCCCAGACTTGAACCCGAATGACAAAGGTGCATATTTAGGCCTCATTAACTCTCAAAGTAACATGACTATGAACACTTCCTGATGCAAGAGTTGAATTCTACACCAAAATATTACCCTTAGGCATGAGTTCAAAAGTTGTGGAGGGCTCCTTACAAATCTGTGACCCTTCAAACATAGTCGTTCACATGGGCGGCAACTTTCGATGGTGACCCCTATAATTTCCAATTGCGTATAGCGGGAACAAAATGGACTATGATGCTCAAAATTTCAGGATTTTTATATTCATCAAGTTACCACCCCCCCAAAACACTTTTAAAGCCGAAAAACAATCCATGACGTGCTGCGGTTCACATCTCAATTGTTGACATGGAATGGGCCCCCTGTACATTCTCTCAAACCAGTCCTTATGCTGCTTCTTAACAAAACCAAGAGTCTGCCGAGGACCTGCTGAAAGATCTGTGCCCGAGATCCTCCACAGTGATTAGCTGCATTTACATGATCAGTATTTTCAAACATCAATGAGTGCAAAGCAGCAATGTTGCTTCTGGAGGGTGTTTGGCCTCAATGTTGCAAGTTTGGGACATCTAGTTTCTTAGTCGTGGGCACGTAGAGTGCTGGTGCCGCATTTAAATTGGATAGAAACTGTTGCTTCTCAGGGGGGGCAGGTCAGAGAAACAAGTTGTTGCCCGGCAGCATGCTGTAATTTGACCTTCACGCCAGTCACGTGTTTACCAACACCCTCGCCTCTCATCTGCAAATTGCCTTCGGACGCCTCTTATCACTGCGTTCTAAACCCTCACACCATTTCTCCTCTTGTTTTTTGCCCTTCTCTTTTGGTCTAATTATGACAAAGTCAATTTTGGTGCCAATGTCCCGCTCGTGGATGCCTCCAAGTTGTTTTGAAGTAGATTTCTGCTGATACAGTGGTGTTAGTAATGACAAGTTTGTTTCCTCAGCCACAGAGGGTTAAGCAAGCGAGTGCCATTGGAATTTCCTTCCTGCTACTCCATGTGATCCGATTACTTTTATCCATGCTGAAGGTTGGTCCCAAACACGAGAAGTAAAGTCACCACGAAGAAACCGCTTATCAGAGTGTGGACAGACTGGATAAGGTGGTCTAGTTGTTATAGACTTTCTTCTTTAAGCATGGTGGAATATGCCATGGTGGGAGACATTGCACTAATGTGGGGCATAAGCCCTTAGGCAATGTCAGTCGCAAAGAAGCAAGCCGTCATTAATACCGTGAGGGAGTTGGTCAAGTAACTTTCAGGTGATTAGGATTGCAAAACCGACTCCTGACTGTCTAGGATAATCTACTGGACGGCCACTCCAGAAGAATGTATAACCGGATCCACGCTCTTCCCAGCTGCAAAACAATCTGGAAGAACGCATTTCAGAAAGCGCTGCTACGTCAATGTTGTAACGGCTAAGCTCTTTAGCATCCACTTAAGCTGTGCGTCCTTTTGAGGTTGTTTGGTGTCCTGAAGGGTTCCTTACATTCCATGCTGGAATGTTAATGTCTGTCTTGTCTTTCTTATGTTTTCCGAGTATTTATTTCTTGAATCGACGCGCTGAATTGGATAATCAGCTCGCCGCGGTTAACGAGCAGATTAGAGTGGAACGATCTTTTGGTTTAGGGAATCCTTTTCGTCTTCACCCTCCCCTTCCAGTGAAAGCAGTGCTATCCCATTGGGGCTGCTTTGTCACATTGGCAGGATACACATTGATTCGATCGTTCCAATCGAACCATCACCCCGGCCGCCACTGGAGATTCATGGCTAAAGGCTTCCAGTGGTATCCCCACCTGACCTCTTCCGTCGTCTTTGGGCCCTCGCCGTAGGACTTTCAGAGAGAAAAAACCTTCACATGGTGCTAAGAGTAAAACGGGTTGTCAGGCCCGCACTCCTCTCTCCTCCTGTGGACAATGATTACTACAGGTGCGTTCCCGCACCGTTCAGAAGATGGACACAGGCGCAGCAACTGGCCAGATAACCATAACTGGACTGCCCTCTAATCTGTTTGCAGCAGCTTTTGCAGTTCTTCCGCCTTCACCCAGTGGATTTCCTGATTGGGTTCTACCGTTGACCGCTTGCCCCTACCCTTAAAATATCAAGGGTTGCTCGGTTATGGTTGGCCGACCAGGCCGCCAGTTCCAGACGGGGAACAAATGGTCATTTGTGAGCATTTTATTTTTATTAAGATGTTAGCTGGGACGTTAGCTGGGGCTTACTAACCCCACGCACGACCTCTCCATTCTACCCGGATGTAGTTTAACGTCATACCCAGGACATACTTCAAATATATATAATTTGCAATTAATGTAAAACAAATCAATTTATGTAAATCAGAACAGTATGATTGGCGATTGACGAGGTCACTACTAAACGCAGAGCGTGAGGGTGTAGTGACCTATTTCTTCATTAAATTCATGGATACTTGACAGAAATAAATTATTTAATTTAGATGTTTTTTGTAGAAAAATACTTTACGGAATTTATGACCATGACGGACGGAATTTTGTTTAATTTTTCAGATTTCAGATATTAATTGTCAATCAAACAATCATCAGTTGCAAAAATTATAACAGTAATATATTGAAAAGAGAAGTAATAATACAGAATAACAAATTACCGGTTATACATAATAATATAACAATGATATTTATACCACTCCAAATATATATAATGGCAATTAATGTAAAACAAATCAATTTATGTAAATCAGATCAGTATGATTGGCGATTAACGAGGTCACTACTAAAAGCAGAGCGTGAGGGGTCGTCTCTTAAAATGTTACATAAAAAACAAACTAATAAAAATGCAAAAATATAACAAAGACAAAGGATAGCGACGAATTAAAAAAAAAAACAGAAACAGACGGGACAGAAACAGGTACAAGACAAAACAGGACATAGACAGTAATCCGACCATACAAAATTAACGCGAATAGTAAACGGATAAATTACCATATTAAGAATCAAGAAGAATAACGGCCAATAAGATATTTCTTCATCTTTGCTTTAAATAAAGCAATAGAGGGTGATATTTTGATGGGAGTAGGAATATTGTTCCAAAGTAATGGGCCATGTGATGCTGACGTGTTACCAGCAAGCACGGTTTAGTAGGTTTAATGAATTGGATGTTAACATTCCTAGTTTCATAGTCATGAACAGGGTAGGCCGTATTAAAAAATGTTTCATCAGTGAGATTGTTTGGTAAAAGGTTGTTATGATGCTGATACATGAAGATAGCAAGCTGGAATTTGTAAAATTTTCTTAGACAGTGGTCATTTTCCTATCTCCCAAATTATTAAATCTGTTGAGATACTTGAACTATTCACAGCACAACATGACACACCTTGTTTGTGAATCTAAACGGGGTCTTTTAATCAGATAATGAATCTCATCAACTAGGCTTAATGTGGATACCTCCACCAATAACGATTGGAAGTGGCTTTTTTCAAAATCACTTACAAAATTAGGAAATGTTACGTTAAAGGCATAATGGCATAACAAAAAAATTGACATAATGAAGAAGGACCCTTACTGAACACTTCCACAATTTGACACAATTTTGATGTTTGTCATTCTGTAAAAAACGTAAAAACAGAAAGAGTTTCCAGGCGGGGGGGGGGGGGGTGCAGTTTGTGGCATTTCTGGAACAGAAAAGAAGGTGTTCACATCCCTGACCAGAATTACATTGTATCTAGATGTTGGTGCGACACAAATTCAAAAGCATTCAGACTGGGTATAGGTCATTGTCAATTTAGTGTTTGTATAAGATATTGATCTGGCAAGTTAAAGGTGGATTAGCCAGGGTTAGCACATATACAATTACCAATGGTCTGGTTGAGCTTATGACAACATGCTTTCTTTGGTAAATGCTGGCAGTAAATGTCAGCA
Organism: Ophioderma brevispina; assembly: GCA_023653785.1. Taxonomy (NCBI): domain Eukaryota; kingdom Metazoa; phylum Echinodermata; class Ophiuroidea; order Amphilepidida; family Ophiodermatidae; genus Ophioderma; species Ophioderma brevispina. The sequence goes on from JAMKCH010068583.1 coordinate 65,972, forward strand.
TCCTGGTTCCAGAAAATTGTCCAAAACTGGCCACCTCACCCCTGAACTCTTCCTGTTTTTACTGTTTTTTACAGTAAATGTAAAGCATCCAACTTGTTTGTCAAACTTGTTGTAAGTGATTTCATTAAGGTCCTTTTCATTATGTCCTTTTTTTTTATGCCATTATTTCCCTTAAGATTCCTTTAAAATTAAGGAAAATGTATTAAGGAGGAGCATGATATCATAGGGGCCTTATTTAAGGAATTCGTTTCCACCTACCTCCCACTACAGAAAAGAGTTGGACACTTTTTGTATTAGTATGGACCCTCTAAATCATGCTAGGTAGGTATTACTCCCAAATTGTGATATACTTTTTTCAAGAGGGGCCAATTTAAGTTTACACCAGGGTCAAACTTTTACAATGCCCCAATTCATGTTGCAGATGTATGCCATATATTGTCCGTCAATCATAAGGATTCCAAAAATGTTGTTTTGTACCACCTACGACCAGTGGTTTTGGAGTTATAGGTTAAAAAGAAAATGCCTAAAATTGTAAAAAAGGGTTAACTCATATTTGTGACATGGGTCCAACCAACATTAAAAGTTAATCTGATTATATTTTAATTACTTGCAAGTTATATGCCTGTGGGGAGTCAGAGGACTCCCAAAAAGTATTGTTTTGATTATGTTAAATGTTTTACTTCGGAGATCGGGTCAAGAAGGTCAACGCCAATTGGATATGTTGCCCTATGACCTATTTATTCGTAATCGCCGCGAGAAATTACGTGAAGATCCCGCTTAGCGCATGTTGTGGCAAAATTCGCTAGCCGCCATTTTGACGTGTACCACTTTCGGCAACGGCAATCGCCAGAAATTTCACGAAAATTGCGTGGATTTCCAAAATAGCGTTATATCCTTGACAGAATATTTCTTTACTTTTTCGTACTTGACTGCGTTTGGTACGATGAGAGGTTCTAAGAACCAGAAGATCGCCAGGAACCCTTCCGGCACAAATAGGACCGGTAACTGCCTGTGAGCAGATTTCAGAAACCGCGCGCCGTCGAAATCTACATCGAAACCGCCGGCATTGGACTGCCGATAAAACCAAAGCGCACCGCCTAAAACCGGTGGGAAAGCGGAAACTAAGACCAATAAAATTACAGAGGACTATGGAGAGCGCCTTGAACGTGTTGAAGAGGGCCTTCTAGAG
>JAMKCH010068585.1:0-20443 GCA_023653785.1 Ophioderma brevispina
TATACAAAAAAACACAAAAACGCATTCCTACGTAGGGGCGAATTTTGGTTGGGACGAACAGATTATTCCTTAATTGGAGCAATAGAAAGAATGGCTGGATTACAAGGATCGATGTCATATTGATCCACCAACACAAAACGGGAAGACGTTTCATCTAGAAGTTCCATGGATGCAATGAGTATTACAATTGAAATTTTTTTTTTTTTTCCGGTCATGCGCTGTATGAGCTGTGCAGTAGAGCTTGACGGAATGAATGCAATACCTCATTTGCACTAAGGGGACTTATTATATGAACGTCTACCAAAAAAACAAAACAAACCTGCAACTATGGAGGTGAATGAGAACGTGTGCTTGATATCAATTGACACATTTTTCTGTTACGATTTCGTGATTTAGGCCAAGAGTATTAATAAAATAAACAATGCGAAAGGTGAAATTTCTGGCGAACAAGCTGAAAATGTCGGAATTGGTGCAGAAATGTGTCTAGAATAATATACTAAAGTCCCCAAAAATCCTCTTTGTGCATTTCAGAAAATAACGGGGCAAAGTTTGTACAGGGGTAAAACATTAAAAATATTCAATTGTTTAAAGTGTTCCAACATTTTTGTCCTGTCCCAAGGATTAAAAAGGTATAGTTGCCCTATAGATGGCCTTGTAGTAATAACTATATGCTAAAAAAGGCTCAGGTCATCCTGGGGGTAAATTTTCAGAATGGTCGGATTTCTGAAAGTGTCCGTCCCCCAATTCGTCATCTAGTTATACATGAACCAAATCGAATATAAACAGGTGATGGTCATTACTTGCAAAATTACAGGGCCACGTGTGATATGGTTCTACAGCTCTATGGGGGTCACTGCTTTCTGCCTCTTTATATGTCCATTTGAATCATGAGGTGATTTGAATGGACCATTTCTGTTTTATGAAATCTACGAGCAATTTGCATCTGGGTTTCAATGAAATTGGATCATTTTGAATATTTAACCCCAGGATGACCTTGAATGATTTTATGTCTGTAGTACTTAAACTACAGAATTGTGGATAGGCCAAAACTATACCTTTTAATGATCCTTGGGACATGACAAAAACTGTTGCAACACATTTAAGGACAATACTAATATTTTGTAATTTTCCCTGTACAAAACTTTGCCCCCTTATTATGAAAAAGCAAAAGAGGATTTTAAGGGGACTTTTAGTATGTTATTCTAGACCCATTTCTGCACCAATCCTGAAATTTTCAGCTGGTTACCCGAAAAATTACGTTACAAACTAAAATTCTTGGCTATTGACATAACCAAATGGTTTATGCATGACAGTATTGCTGAGTGTCAGGTTTATCCCGCCACCCCCGTTAGCGGGACAAAACCGGAGTTAAAACTTTGGTTTAACTAAACTAAAAACAAAACCTTAGACCAAATGAATTTGATGAAAATGAATTAGACAGTAAAGCAATAGCCGGAAAATATAGCTCTTAGCTCTTAATTTTGGTGTTGCTTGCTACTACCACCGTAAACAGTAGGGTCCGTGTGTATTTTTGATGTTATTTGCTATCGTAACTAAAAATGTAGATACTTTCTTGTAAAATTTTGTATATGTGTTATCTACTATAGATAGCACAAATATATCTTCCGGCGTAATTTGGCATAGTTGCTTCTTCCAATGCTAGAATTGTAAAGTTCGTGTTAGATTTGCATCCTATCAGATCTATAACTTTTATTCCATCGAAGAGTCAACACATTTGAAATTCGCAGGGGAATATCTTTAAAAGTGAATTAGTAAGTCTTATAATTTTCATAAGTTTATTGTTTTGCAACTGAAATTACGTGTTGTAGAGAGTGTTCGTACTGTCATAATGACTAAAATATCCGTTTTGTCCTTATTACGTGTTTTCATTCTATCGCTTACATGATGAGTTTAAGATAGTAAAGTTACACACATACAAAAACTGTTTGATAAGTTTTTTTTAATTTTCCAAATTTACAAATCACTGAGCGTGCCTTTAAAGAAAGCTACCATTTCTTATAAAATACCATTAGGTTGCCAACTATGACGAAGCCAAAAAAACATTTTGGTGCGTAAATCAAATTAAAAAACACAATTTTTTCAAGTTGACCCCATATTTCATGCCACGTCACTTTTCATAATTACCAGTCGACTAAAATGGTAAAGACTCGAATGTTACTGAATAAAATCATAACCAATAGAAAGCGCTTGAATTTTGGAGTTGACGAGGACCACTTATCCCGAAATGGCCTATCTGCAATAGCAACAATTAAAGTCACACGAATTTGTTGCTACCTTTTGAGAGCATACATTTCGTGTGTAATTTTTGTGTTAGTGATGATCTACGAAAGAAACCGTATCATGGAGCAGTTTTATGCTTGAAGTTGTGTATCATCTTCCCATAAGAACGCAATGTACGCGTGTTCCCAAAAATCCTAAATTATCCTTAAGTTAGTGAGATACTTTCAAAATCCATATTTAACATTTGGACCTTTTGCGTTAGATTCCTAAAGCCTACTCATTTTCTCCACATACTGTTCCAATTTTATCTCTTGCTTCATTGGTTTTAAAACAAAGGCGATCATACTAAATACATCACAATTTAAGTCTTTCCAAGTTCCTACTTGATTAAAGCAATAACCAGGCGGGTGGCGGCCAAGCCTCATTCATTATTATAGCAACTCACGCACAAATGTCAAAAGAAAAATTACGCATACTGAGTGCAAACCACAACCAATTTGATTCTTTGATGTGGTCGGTCATTGGTGTTTTCCCATGAACCCACATACACCTCGTCCCTCGTTAGTAACTTCATACCAAAAAAAAAAAAATCAGATACCCTCCAGTGAGATAAGATTCTTCAGCTCCAGTTGTTTTGGAATAAGAAAATTTCCTTGACAACATCTAAAAAATTCAGAATTTTTCGTCAAGATTTCGCTTTACGTGTTAAAAACCAAGGCGACGTCTGGAAATTTAGGATTTTCCTGCCGCCTCCCCTGCATACCGCCACATTTTTGAAGCGCGCGTCCCCCAATTTTTCAAAAATTTGATATTTTTTGCACAGTTATAGTTGGTAATTGTTAGGAAACTATTCCTGCGAACGAAAATGCTAAAATGGCCGTAATATTATCATACAATAACACTTTTGATGTATTAGAATTGGATACCAGATTGCTGGAAATGCTAAGTTTATGTCCGTTTGTTACAGTCCCCAAGAATTAGCATGATTTTATTTCATTTTGAGTAAGATTACTTCATAATTAGCACATAAAATATTATAAATTAATCTAAGTAACATGAAAAAAATATACCTGTTTTGTGTGCATACTGGTATGTGCACAGCAATTAGAATTCAAACAGAAAAAACCGAGAAGCGTCTAGAACCGAGTGATTTCATTAGAAGGCAAGGGAAAAGTCGGATGAAGGATGATGGCGCCCTGCTGCCATTGAACTGTTTGTGCTCCATAGGTGATGACGGGCGGGGGGGGGGGGTAGGACATGCCACCATAACAGCCACGCAAATTCCAACGCATCAACTCCTCCCGGGTGCTATCTGTTTCAAAGACTTCATGTAGGAGGGCGCTCTGACCATATCGAACGGTTTTACACACAGACTTGACTAAAAGAACTCGGCCTGGTCACGAATATTAAATCTAAATGACCGTTATTGAACTTAACACTATTTGCAGCGGGGTTAATCCACTAACCCGAACGGATTTGGATCAATATTTTTTTCTTAATTTATCATGAATATTACTAGAATCTTTTGAACAAAGGTTTAGAGATGATTTTTTAATGTCACGGGACCGAGACTTGCCATAGTAATGCACGTAGCAGGTTCCCCAAATTACCGTTTGGAATCCCCAATTGCCAAATCGAGCAGATCGTGTCCTACCCCCCCCTGGTGATGGACATGACTGATATAGGCGGCGTCGGCGCCCTAACTGTATCTTTACAGGCAGATATGCTGTGTTCATGAGTGATGGACTGATGATGTAATGGACTATATTTAGCACATGACGCATATAGAGAGGACCAGATCCTTCTAGTAGTTTGAGAGGATATATAAAGCTTTGGTGAGAGAAGATGAGTCAGAGTACCACAGCATCATACTCCAAGGAGAGTTTTCATACCATCGTGCTCCCGTAATTAGCAGAGTATTGCAACATCTTACTCCAAGTTATAGTAGAGTTAGTGACACATAGTTGCTCAAGTGACAGCGACAGTATAGTCGCCAGTCAAATATATTCGTAGGTACGTGGACATTGTCATGTGTATCAGCCCAGCAGTTTTGTCGATTGGTAGCCGTGTCGGGGGTTTTGTATTCCGTTGCCTCTGAGTTATACAAGGATAAACAAGCTAAAGCAACATTTGGACTTTATATTAGTCGACCTCCGAGCTTTGGGAGTCATTAGGAAGCTGGTTTTCTTCAGTCAGGACAAAGTCGTCCGTTGAAACGTCCCACTATTGAAAATTGAGTTTTGCGCTGGAATATTCGCCAGGACTGTAAGTTCTGCATCTTTATAGTATATCTTGGCAGGCCCGCGTCGCGTTGGCACACCCAGGTAGTTAGTAAGTTTAATAGTTATTAATTAACAAGTAATTTATCAGATAAATCTTTGATTATTGATACCAAATAGATATTTTGTTATGATTTGAAGTTAAAGCACAATCAAATAAATTCTTTGTTTTAATATTGGAATCAGGTTTACAGTGTATTGTATTGTCTAGGTATTCAGGTTTTGAATCCGTAGTTTAGTTAGTTTTAGAGGTGGTTTTGGGCCTAGCCCGAGGTTGCTCTGGTTTTCCCCCCCCCCCCGCTACGATAGCCCCTACTATCCCCTAGGTAACGGACGACGTGCAACGTACGTGAACGAGTAGTTTGGCCTTGGTAAGGTGACCATAACAAAATTGGGGGCTCGTATCGGGAAATACACTGTAAAATATACAGTTAAAATAGTGAACAAATTTTGAGTGGTTTGAACTGTTATACTGTGCTGTAATTGTTATTTGTGAAGAACGTTTATATACCTATGGCGTTTAACGAAGAGGAGTTTGTCAAAGATGTTACCTGGGAGAAGTTTGATGTGCCTCACAAAAGCCGGATTTAATGGATTGGCCAAGTTTATGGGATGGAGGTCAAGCATTCCATGAGAAAGCAGATAATTAAAAACCCAGTTAATAGCCCGTCTTGTTGAGGAAGACCTATCTAGATGAGGGATGTTTGGAAAACATAGGGAAATCAGGATGAGTCAGATAGTGCTTTGAAAATGAAAAACAGTTAAGTTTCTAGTAATGCAAATAGAAATGGCCAAATCGTTCTCGTGCGTGAAGTCCAAAATCACAGTGGAAGATCGTCTTTAAACAGCTGATAGTTTCATCATTTAGGTTGATCAGGCCTGGAATTCCTCTCGTGGACTTGTAGACCTCACAGACAGTCATCTATAATGTGGTTAATGGTTTGTAACTCTCCACAATCGCAGTTTTCACAATCGCAGTTTGGTGCAGGTTCTACTCCGATCTTGGAAGGAAGTTCTTTTTACGACCAACGCCAGTTCTGAGTCTGTTGAGGTGACCCATGCTTTCCTTCAGGTCACAGCCCTTTGTGTTGCTATATGGGCTGTCCTCAAACTGCTTTAGTTTCAAGGTAGAGTGATGACCATTGCTCATACCATCATACCATTGAATCCAGGATGATCGATAGGGAGACTGTGACTGCATGCGTCATGGACTGGGTAGCAAAGTGATTCGTGGAATTCTCTGATCCGCAAAGGGTGTTGGTTTTGGGATTATGCTACAGGTCATCACATTTCTTGGGCGCTTGATCGTCTGAGGTTCCTCATAAGGTTGCAGATCTATGCCAGACAGAATTGGTAAGGTATTCTACATGCGTCGCCAAAAGGAAAGGCCAACCGCTAACAAGTCTCATGCATCATTCAGAACGACATCAATCTTGTGTAAGTAACTCTGTGACTCCATCCTGGTGCGCGTATTCAGCGGTGGAATATGCCAATGCAACAGTTGAATGTAATGTAAGTGGTGTCAAAGGATTGCACCACATCCACTTCCTCCTGCGAGCCTTCGAGGAGGGTTTGACACTAGACTGTCTTGGCAGCGACTGCCTTGGTGTGTTGATGAAAAGTAGGCTGCGGTCCATTTTACGCAAGTACTTCGGTGTTGGGTCAGTAAACAGTTTTTTCTCCATCTAGAGTAGATGTTTATTTTCTCTTTTTGCGCATCGATTTGCAAGGGTGGAAGACAGAGAAATGACGTCTTGGTGGCTGAGTTTCAAGTGCCATCGGTGGAATAATTGGCTACAGTGATTAGTCTTTCTGCAACACTGTTTATAAGGACTCAAAGCAATCAGCAGCTAGTCCAAGTGCCGTGTCGTCTGCGTCAGGAGTACTGCGAACAATCTGCCTTTGGCATAAGCTGAGACGTAGATTTTGAAGCTACTGGGTGCCAGGACAGAACCTTGTGGGACACCAATCCGAAGTTTGCGCTTTCTACTACTTCTACTCTGCGTTGCCCCCATTTGATGTCCTCCAGCCGAAGATCTGTCTTGGATGAGAAGCATAATGAACTTTGCAAGCTTGACATCAGGGATATTTTGAGTAGCTGAAGGTAGTACCCCTCGGTGCCAGACTGTTCGTAGGCAGCAGGTAGGTCTATTAAGACTGCTCAAACTTCTGCTTCTTCTGGAAGGCTGTCTCGATGGCATTAACTAGTCTTGCTATCAGGTGATCAGAGTTGTTGATTTTACCTTACCTCTTCGAAATCCAGCTTGGTGCGGGGTAAATTTGCCCCTCGACGACCGTATCATTTTTATCCTGCCGAGTATCATTCGCTCAAGCTCTTATAGTTGTGAGATAGTAGCGAGATAGGTCTGTAACCCTTGGGGGGGTATTTGCTGGTTTCTTGGCTTTCCGGATTGCAATGACCTTTGTAGTCTCCCACTGGAGGGAAAGTTTGACGTTCCCTGCAAGTAGAAAGGAGGAGGTGGAGCCATCGCACAGCTTCGGGTGCCATATTCTCAAGAATGCTGTATGGATGTTGTCATTTGCCCGGAGCTTTCTCCCGTTCTTGAGGAACTTTAATCTCGGTGATCTCATCGTAGGTGAATGGTTGGGGCATGGGGCTTGCGGGTGGCGAGGTTGTAAAGCTGTTTTACATCTCTGTCTGCATTAACAGAGCACGAGAGTGGGCCCCCCGCCCGTGGAGTGTGTCTTGCCACTTGTCATTGTTTTGACAGAAGTACTGAAGCGATGGAGTTTGCCGAGACATGAACACTGCTTGCTGGACAGCTACGGACGTGAGAGGAGAGAAGGAGCCCTTTTCGCTTTTTTCTTTATTTTTTCCAGGCTTGCGGCTTGAGTGGGTAAAAGTTGATATTGGATATCTCCTCCTCCCATCTGGTGCGTCTCTTTTTGGCCAAGCAGATCCAGTAGCTGGTTGCCCTTTGCTATTCTCTCATTATCGCAGTTGGTATTACATCGCTTTGTTCTACTCGTCGCATTCTTGTCCAACAGGGGTTGTAGGGATTCCTTCTGCCCTCTTGGAATGGAATGTGTAGCTGCTTATGGAGCCTGGAGCAGAAGTCAGATATGCCATCGTTTGATGTTAGATGAAGCCGGGTCTGGCAGCGTTGATACAGTTCGCTGGTGAGTTGTTTGAACTTGGACAGTTTGCGTTCCTGAAATTCCCATTCTCCTTTCTTAGCGGCTGGAGATCGTGACCTTGATGTCACTGGTGACCAGTATAGGGCAAATGACCCTGATCTAGGAAATCTAGGGAGGACCCGTTCTGGAGCAGCGGGATCGGATGTCGCTGGTGATGTTGACAGGTCCGGGACGGTCCATGTCCCTACTGCGTGAATAGAAAGGTAGGTGGATCCTTTACTATCAAACAGCAGTTGGAGGTCTTGGGCTTCAACCATTTCAGAGCCGCTTTTGCCATTACTTGTCATTGTTTGGAGTAATCCCCCATGCTGTATTTCTACAATTGAAATCTCCGCAGACGAATGAGCTCCGCGGAACTACTGGAAGGGAGTTGAGTCTGCCTCATCTGGTGGTGTCTTATAGATTTGGTGAAGTGGGTTTCCCCATGGCTTCAAATTTTATACACTGGATCGGCGAATTCATTGAAGATTGCAGGTTGATCTCACTTGTAAGCCTTGCCCTTCACCATAGGAAAGCGATCACATGCTTGTTGTGCGCGGACTGAAGCAAATAAGGTCAAAAAACCTTCGCTTTTGCAGCTTCTCTTCAGATTTCGCAGTGATTTTTCTTGGAGGAGGATGATATTCCACTCCGTTCGCCCTGGAGAGCTGTAAGATGATTCACGCTTAGCATGGGTGATACCCTCAACGTTCAAGCTGGCAGGATACAAACTTTGGTGCTTGCCATAAGGAAGTTCCTCTGGAGTAGCTAAGCCGCCTAGAATTGAGGGTGGGTCTTCAAGATTTCACTTGGTGTTTTAAAAAACACGATGTTTTGGACTTAAGAAAGTTGTTGATCAAGTAGCCACAACAGTGATTGACATTAACAGGGCCGGCCGCGAGAAGGCTTCAACATTACCCCCAGCGGAAGGCTTCACCATGCCAAATTTACAATGCAAGAGAAAGAAAGACCAGTATAGGTTAGAAAAGGAGAAAAAGACAGACAAGATAAGTTGTTTAGACAGCACAAGTTTAAGCAAGGAAGAAAAGGACAGGCAAGACAAATTACCATTAGAGAAGGACAACTGCATTAGAAAATAGCATAAAACAGCAAGGAACTAGATGTCCCAATTTACAAATGGAACAAAAAGAAAAAGAAGATAGGATACAAATGAGGAAAGAATGAATTTGTCAGAAATTGAAGCCAAACACATTGAACAATAAAAGTTAGAAAAAGGCCACTCAGGCCCTCTCACCTCAGGTTTTGATGCCACTCTAGCAGCAAAATTGGTTCCAAACATTTAGGGAAAACAAAGTTGAACAAGTAGTTTTTGCACTTCGAAGAAATTGCCGAAATCATTAATTGGCCTACGAGCATGGACAACATTGCTTCCAAGAACTGTGTTTATTGGGAAGCTAGAGAGATCTACTCATCCCTATCAATTGATCATTGCGGTGATTATTAAGTACGTAAAGCAGTCTATCTTAAGGCCTATGAATTAGGGCCTGAGGCGTATAGGCAAAAATTCGGAGTGCGAAAGAACTGCAGATCAAACTCATGTGAGTTTTTGCTAAGTTCAGAACAAATGTTGATAGTGGCTCACTTCCAAGGAGGTGAACAGAGACCTTCACTTCAACTTAGTCAAGTTGGTTTTAAAATTGAGCAGCTTCAAACAGTGCAATTCATGCCGACATAAAAAATCATTGGATGAACGCGATTATCAAAGATTTTTAAAAATGCAGCAACAATCGCAGATGACGGCTCCAACACATAATTTTAGTTTCCAGCAATAGTACGGGTGGGCCTAATAATTCAAGATTACAAAATTTTAATCCCATACCTATAGGCCTTACCAAAACCAAAGTCGTATCGATGGGAATCCAAGTCATGGTTCTAACTAAAGTGGAGGGGAACGTTTCATGAGTCACTGTTACTCCCTTCAGGGGAATAAGGTTCCTTCTAGTGCCAAACCAAGGTCAGGGAAGGTTAAGTCAGATATAATTGCACTATTGCAGATTCCGGTCATGTTAGGCAAGCTGTGGAAGTTTATGGAACAGATGGCCATGAAGCAGAAGTCTGCTCCCACAGTTTGTGCTGTGTCCATTAGACCACAATTTAGTTCCCTATTCGCCAAGGTCTATTAAACAGAAAGATAGTTGAGAACAAAAATCTAGAATCAAAGTTTTAGGGAAAGACTTTGACCCATTTGTTTTGGAGGGTTCGCTGTCGCTGATGGTTAAAAAATTGATCCAAATCCTATAAAGAATGGTGACAGTGCGTGACACGATTGTTGTGGCCCAGTCAGGGATTTTGGAAGGGTCATTGCCCTTTAATGAATTCAGCTCAACAGGTGAAAATGCTTTGATCCAAGGTATAGTATGGATGTTATTAGGTGTCCTCTCACAGGTGAATTTGAAGGTCTTATTTGGTCCTCAGGGTCAGTCATAGTTAGGAGTAATGCTGAACTTCCCGGCAAGGTTGTTTCAATGTTATTAGGGAATGATTTGGCAGGCTGGAAAGTACATCCCCGAACCAATTGTTACCCACCCACAATCCCTGCAAGAAATAAACAGCGAGGATATGAAAGGTGCAGTTTATCCAGCCTGTGGAGTTACTAGGAGTATGGCTAGCAAAGCATGCCTGAAGCAAATAGTGATAGGAAGGAGTAAGACCTTGTCCCAATTTAGATTTAGAGGACACGTTCAAGACAAAATTAGATGAACCATGTCAACTTCCCTTCTTCAGGGGAGATAGGTTCTCCAACCACTAGTCAGGCCCTGAGCAAGTGCATAGTGGGGCTAATGATGATGATCCCTTGAGTCATTACAAGTTAGTTCTTGAACCGGCGAATGATCCTGCACTCAAAAATCTTAGTCAAAGTGCAGTTACCCTGCAGGAGTCTGAGTACGTTCCTGTGTGTTTTACAAACACAATAGTGTGCTGATGAGGGAATGGAGGCCACCTGATGCTCCGGCAAATGATAAGTGGAAAGTTATTCATCAGGTAGTTGTCCCAAGGTGTATCACAGTGAGGTTCATCAGCAATTGCCATGATGGTCCCTATGGCAGGACATTAGGAGTCAAGGAAACACATGATAGGATTTTGAACCATTTTTGGTGCCCTACCCTTCGAAATATGTTTTTCTGACTACTGTAGATCTTGTCATACTTGTCAATTGGGTGGGCAAGCCAAATCAAACTCCGCCCGCTCCTCTGAAACTGATACCCGGGCATTCGGAGAGCCATTTAGTAGGATCATAGTTGACAGTGTAGGACCTCTCCCTAGGACTAAGTCGGGTAATCAGACCTACTTACATCATGTGTGCCTCTACCAGGTTTCCTTGCTGCCATACCCTTGAGGACTATTAAGGCTAAAACTGTAGTGAAGGCCTTGACCAGTTTTTCACTCTGGTAGGGCTACCTAAGTCAATTCAGTCAGATCAGGGGCCAAATTCACATCTATCTGGTCTATTTCAGCAAGCGTGATGTATGAGTTAAAGGGATAGAACAGTTATCTGTCCAGTGCTTACCATGGCCGATCCTCAGATCCTTGGAAAGATTCAACCAAACCTCTGAAGATATGATTAGGACTTACTGTTTATAATTTGAGAAGGACTGGGATGAGGGTGTTCACTTGTTATTGTTTGGCTGCAAAGGGAGCAGTTCAGGAACCCTAGTTTTGAGTCCCTTTGAGTTAGTTTTTGGGCGTACAGTTCGCGTTCCCTTGAAACTCCTAAAAGAGAAATGGCGAATGATGAAACGGAACCCAACCTTTTGATTATGTTTTCCAATTCAAGTTGGCTCAATAGGGCAAATGAAGTTGCCAGGGAGAATTTGAAGCAATCCCAGACCAAAATGAAGAAGTGGTATGATCAAGATGCCAATAGTGAGAACTTTAGGCCAGGAGCATCAAGTATTAGTCTTGTTCCAATCCCTGGACATCCACTGCAGGCGAGATATCATGGTCCCTAACAGTAGAGTCACAAGTAAATGAAGTTGACTACAGAGTCAAAAAACGCCAGTAAGGCGTCGAGTAGGCATTGTTGCCATGTAAATATTCTGAAGGAGTATGTAGGTAGAAATGATGAAGGCATTGCAAAACCAGTGTGCTCTGTACGTCATACTGAGAAGTAAACAATGATGAACCATCCGGAATCTTGAAGATGTTCAAAATTCAAACAGTGGTGATTGACACGCATCATACTATCCATCATAGTTGCAAAATTGGCACAGAATTATGCTCAATGATTTGTGTGGGCAAACCTAGGTCATCTTTCAGAAATCAACATGTGAAACAGCGTTGAATACTCATGAATTTAGAAGATATATTTCACTGATGTCTAGAAGAACCACTGCTGCTTACCATGATGTTGATGGGGTGATTGTGCCCATAAAACGCACCCTTACAGAGTAAATCCTATGAAATAGAGACCCTCAACAAAGGAGTACATGTTTCCAAACAATATAATTGATCAGCAAAATGAATGGAGTTCCCCATGTATTGTGGTTCCGCAAACCAGATGGTTCCCTTAGGTTTGTTACAGACTTCAGAAGGGTAAAATCAATGTTCAAAGACTGATTCATTTCCGAATACCTCCTCGTATGGATGATGCTTGAACAATTGGCAATTCAAGTACGTCAGCAATTTGACCTTTTGAAGGTATTGGCAGTTCCCCTTACGGATCGTGCAAAAGAAAGTCGGCATTTTGCACGCCGATGGCTTTTTCAGTATCAAGTTATACCTTTCGGTATGAAACGCCCGCACCTTTCCAAAGAATGGTAAATCATATAGTTGCTGACATAGAAGGCTGTGAATCCTATGTTGATGATTTGATTTGTGTACAGTCATATCTTGGGAACAACACATTGGGCAGCTCCATCACTTGTTCAGAATTGTCCAGAAAACAAACTGACAGTCCAATTAGTCAAGAGTGAGTTTTTGCCATGCCAATGTCACTTATTTTAGGCCATTAGTAGGTCAAGAAAGTCAAGGTCATCCTGTCCAAGTCTAAAGTTCATCAATTGTAGAAGTTCCCCACCTTGTAACCAGGGAAATAACTTCAGAGTTCTATGTATGGCTGGATATTACAGGAAGTTTTGTCCAACTTTTCAGATATGGCCATTCCTTTTGACAAATTTTGCTATCCAAAAACGTCAAAATTTGTTTTGTCCGCGGAATGTGAAATTATTTTCCAGAAATCAAGCCATACTGATTGTGAACCATTCTGATATGCAAACCAACTTTCAGAACCAATTCAAGTTGTGCCATAGAATGCCAGTGACATAGGTTGTGGTGGAGTTCTTATGCCAGAAGGAGAAGACGGAATATACCACCCTATTTCGTATTTCTCCAGACGTTTAACAATCACCAAGAAATTACTCCCTATTGAGAAGGAGTGTCTGGCTCTGACTTTTGGCGGCTTTGATGTAGGAGTATTTGTGGCACCGACAGTGCCACTCAGTGTCTTGTTTTCACAGATGCAACAAAGAATAAAGGAACACAAGCCCTCAGGCCTTCATCCACAGGATGAAAAACAAGAATGCGGCTAGGATACTCAACGTGAGGGTGGAGTTTGACCTTGCAATAGTAACACGCTTCTGGACTGTCACAGGTTGCACTCAAAGGCAAGATATGTGATGGCTGAGCTTATCCAGAATTGTTATTTGTCAGAAACAAGCAAAGCTTTTAAAAGGAAAGTGTAACATTGTGATAGTTAATGTATAGTACTTTTAAGAATATTAAGAGCCTTAAATAGGTTACGAAGTTTGCTTTTCATCACACTTCTTTCTTTAAGGGGGAGGTGTTAGTACAGGGAAACAGGCCCCCCAATTAATTTCAGGCATGATTTATTTTCATTTTGAGTAAGATTAAGTCATAAATTAGCACATACAAATATTATCACATTACTCTACTAACATGAATATAAAAATAAACTACCTGTTTGTGTGCTAACTGGTATGGGCAAAGCAATTAGAATTCAACAGAAAACCGGAGAAACGTCTAATCCACAACAACATTAGTATGATTTTCATTAGCTTCAGGTGCAACTCTTGGGGGAAAATTAAAAAAATAGGATGAAGGGATAGATTGCGCCCTGCTGCATTTAACTGTTGTGCTCATAGGTGATGGACTGAACTGATTATATAGCGGGCGCCCCCTACTGTATCTACAGGCAGATATGCTGTGTTCATGAGGGTGATGGCCTTATGATGTACTGGACTATAATTTTAAAGCACATGACTCATATAGAGAGGACCAGATCCTTCTAGTATTTGTTTGAGAGGATATATATAGCTCTGGTGATGGGAGAATATGAGTCAGAGTACCACAACATCAATACTCCAAGGAGAGTTTTCATACCATCGTGCTCCAAGTTTTAGCAGAGTATTGCAACATCTTTACGCCAAGGTATTAGTAGAGTATAGTGACACCTAGTTGCTTCAAGTTCAGCGACAGTATTCGCAGTCACATTATTCTTCTGTAGTGGGACATGGTCTAGTAGTCTCATCTCCATCACGTTTGTCCCTATGGGTGAGCCGGTTCGGTTTTATATTCTCGTGGCCTCTGAGTTATCCATGGATAAACAAGCTACAGCCCTTTGGACTTTATAAAGAGTAGTCGACCCTCCGATTTCGGGAGTCTTAGGAGCTGGTTTTGCTTCATTCAGGACAAGTCGTCCGTGAACACGTCCCACTATTGGAAAATTGAAGTTTTGCGTGGAATATTCGCCAGGACTGTAAGTTCTGCATCTTTAATAGTAATCTTGCTGGCAGGGCCCGCGGTCGCGCCAAGCACACCAGGGGTATTAAGTTTAAAGTAGTTTCCTTAATTAACAAGTCATATAGATAAATCTTTGATTCTTGATACCTAATCGATAATTTTGGTTTGATTGAAGTTTAACGCACCATCATAAAAGTTCTTTGTTTTAATATTTGTAATCAGGTTTACAAGTGTAGGTGTGTCTAGGGTTCTTCAGGAGAGTTGGAATCCGTAGTTGTAAGGTGGTTGTTTGGCCAATATGAGTCCAAATGTGAGGAGTGTCTTGCTTGAATTTTGCATTTTGAATGTATATTTGGGCACCACAGTGCACTCAGTGCTGTTTTCACAGATCACAACCCCTCATCTTCATCCAACAGCGATGAAAAACAAGAATCACGGCTAGTGAGGTGGGAGTTGAACATTGAAAGAGTACAACATAGACATCAGGCACATCAAAGGCAAAGATAATGTGATGTCTGATGACTTATCCAGAATTGTGTAGTTTGTCAGAACAAGCAAAGATTTTAAAAGGAAAGTGTAACATGTAATTAAGTTATGTATAGGAAGCTAGAATAGTTAGAGCCTTAAATAGGTTACGAAAGTTTGATTTTTCAATCAACTTTCTTTCTTTAAGGGGAGGGTGTAACAGGACCCCAAGAATTAGCAATGATTTATGTCACTTTTGAGTAAGATTAAGTCATAATTAGCACATAAAATATTATAAATTAATCTAGTAACAATGATATAAAAATAACCTGTTGTGTTGCTAAATGGTATGTGCAAAGCACTTAGCATTCAAGAAAAGACCGGAGAAGCGTCTAGAACCTTAGCGAGTTCATTAGAAGGGAGGGAAAATTCTGGAGAAGGATAGATGGCGCCGCGGCATGAAGGTTGTGAATAATAGGTGAGGGAAATGAACTGATATAGGCGGCGTCCTACTGTATCTACAGGAAGATATTGCTGTGTGCATGAGGGTGATGGACTTATGATGTAATGGACTATATTTAGCAAGACTCATATAGAGAGGACCAGATCCTTCTAGTATTCTTTGAGAGGATATATAAAAGCTTGGTGGAGAGAGATGGTCAGAGATCACCACAAAATTCATTACTCAAGGGAGAGTTTTAATACAATCGTGCTCCAAGTTATTAGCAGAGTATTGCAACATCGTACTCGAAGTTATTAGTTAGAGTCTAGGACACTGTTGGCTTCAAGTTGACAGGACAGTAGTCGCAGGTCAAAAATATATTCTTTGTAGTGGACTTGCATAGTAGTCTCAGCTCCAGCAGTTTTGTCCGATTGTGTAGCCGTGTACGGTTTTATAGTTCGTGGCCTCTGAGTATCGCAAGGATAAACAGCTACAGCACTTTTGCGACTGTTATATTTAGTCGACCTCCGCGTTCGGGAGGCATTAGGAGCTGGTTTCTCATCAGGAACAGTCTTCGTGGACACGTCCCACTATTGAAAATTGAGTTTTGCGCGGAATATTCGCCAGGACTGTAAGTTCTACATCTTTATAGTATTCTTGCTTGCAGCCCGCGTCGCGGCACACACCAGGTAGTAAGTTAATAGTAATTAATTAATTAACAAGTTCATCGCTATAGATAAATCTTTGATTATTGATACCTAATCGATATTTTGTTATGATTGAAGTTAAACGCCACAATCAAATAAATCTTGTTTAATATTTGTAATAAGGTGTACAGTGTTTGTCTAGTTATTAGAGTTTGCATCCGTAGTTTAGAGGTGGGTTTTTGCCTTGTCAAGGTGACCGTAACACCGTCCCATGATGAAATACGCCACCTCAAGAAATGACCTCTAACTTGACTGCTAAACCAATTAAAACAACTATTTGTATAGTGTTTTTTTAGATGAGCTGTAGACACGTAAACAGAGCGTATTTCTGTATTTCATATTGGAGGCCGTTGCCGGCTCAGCCGTGAATTTAGGTTTTCCGAGCGATGTTGCACTATGTGCTATTTATTTGTAAAATGTGTAATTCGATTTCGTGCGAATGACATGACGTTGACAATCCCGTTTCCATCTTAGCAAATTGATAATTCAATTTCCTTTAAAGTGTATTCCATCGTTAAAAAACTGCATACGGTTTCCCGAATGTACACTCAATTTCGTATATTGGTAATTCGTATTCGAACGAATTTAAACGGACTCCTTTGGGGAACTAACGCTAGGGACCGATTTTCTGGCGTTATGTCCATTGAAAAATACCCGGTTTGCATAAAATCTTTGATAAAAAATATATATTCGTACCAACCCAATTAGATCCCCTAGAGAAATGCATTTCAAAGTATGTGGCTCTGTCTTTAAACGTTTCTAATTTGCTAATTCAGTTTGCTAATTCAGTTCAGGGGCGTCGCGTCGTTTATACGTACAAAACCGGTTATAATGCGTTGGATGTGTAGTGCTTTTTCACTGAAAAATGGCAGTTTTTTTGCATAAAACCTATAGAAAAAGTTAAATATCGCGGACCAATGTTTTAGATCCCTACAGAAATGTATTTCAAGTTGTGCTCTTCATAGTAAACAGTAAATACGTTTTTAATTCAGTCCCAGGCACTCGCTTTTATACATTAAGATTTAATTCGCCTTTTGTCTACAATATTCAAAATTGCCTAAAATCATTGAAATTTTAATACAGATGTAGATTGTTGAAAAAATATATAGATGTTGGGATTCAAAGGGATCCAAAACATGAAAAGGAATCATAATGAATGCGTTTCTAAAAGGTGCACATATAGAGAACTTCATTACTTGTGACCAGCTCCTTTACAGCGACATAATGGCATAAAAAATATTCAGACACAATGAAAGGACCCTCCTGAAATCACTTCGCACAGTTTGAACACATTTGGATGTTTACATTCTGAAAACAGTTTAAAAAACAGGGAAGAGTTCGCAGGGGGAAGGTGGCAGTTCGTGGCAATTTCTGGACAGAAAACCAAGGTGTTGACATCCCTGACAGAATTTACAGTGTATCTAGCATGTTTTGTGACACAATTCAAAAGCATTCAGACCAGGATTCAGGCATTGTACTTTAGCTTGTAGTAAGATTGATCTGGCAAGTTAAAGATGGATTAGCCAGGATACCACATATACAATAGCAATGGTCTGTGAGCTGACGACAGCATGCTTTTCAAGTTTAGTAAATGCTGGCAGTAATGTTAGCATCCTTTTTCCAGAAATTGCACGAACTGCCACTTCCCCTCTGGAACTTTTCCTGTTTTTTACTTATTTATCAGAATACACAACAAATTGTTTTTCAAACTGTGGAGTGATTTCAGTAAGGTCCTGTTCATTATTCTGAATATTTTTTATGCCATTATGTTGCTTTAAAATATTTGAAATGTCCTTATGATCAAACGGGCATTTTATTCTGTATCTTAAATGTCCTGATTAGTGATTAAAAAAACATTCTATCCTGCATTACATCCATATATTAGTTGGCCTTATTTACATATGTATGAAAATTATTTTTTTACAATATCTGCCATCTTGTAAACTTTGCTGCCTAAAATCTTATTTTGCGCCCGTATTATGAACCTTTGAGGGTGAGGGTTTTGGTGGTGTTGTGTGTGTGTAAATTTACGCATTTATTTGTCATTTATGAGAGTCGGTCTTTTCCTATTTATAAATATTTCTTACGTGTCCTTGATTTTCAAATATTTGTTACTAAATATTTTATTATAATATAATTAATATATAAGTATAAATGGATGAGATCAAGAGATCGCGACTAGCAAATTAATGGACAAATCAAGTTTGTCTGTCAGAGGGACCTCGAACCACAGATCTTCACATTGAGAGCTAGGGCGACGCTTACCAGAGCATAGCAGATACACTGATTGAGATCGAGTTATTATATCTATCTATAAGATTATCGACCTTCGCCATGTTTGTTTTCCCCTCCCTGGAGTCTGCCATGTTGACCCCAGTAGGTCTCCATGTTGAATGTGTACCCTAATAGGTAATACCCTTCCCATCGGTCCTCTCGATTGTTCGGGGTTTTTGTATTCAAACGGCTGAGATGAATTTAGATCATTGATATTGCAAATGAACGTGTTGTAAACATAGCAAACAAGATGTTTGTAAACAGTAGTAGATGCGTATGAATTCCCGTGGTTTGACAAAGAGTAAGTACGTTAATTGTGGGTCCCGTAGCCTAGGGTACGGGGTCTCATTCATGTCGTGGCTTAATTTACCATGGTCCGTGCCGAGTTTTTGACCTTTGTGTGCTATTTCTATGTAAAATTAATTAATTCTTAAATTTAAAAAAAGAAAAAACCTAAAAAATTAAAAAAAAAAAACAGTCAATATTGATTTTACTATTATTTTAATTCATTGAAAGACTTTCTAATGGTCACCAACGTGTTATATTTACGGCAAATTCGTGACTTTTTGTTCTCGCGTTAAATCGTGATCGCGTTTGAAATCTTTGATATTTATTTCTAAAATTATTTTAAAATTTTTTTTTTTTGGAACAAAAAAAAAGAGGATAAAGATACCTCATATCAGTTGAACAATACGTTTCAGCTATTTTTTGTATCCATTCAATTAGCATCATGATCATTAACGTATTTTTGGAAGAAATTAATTGGTGACCAGACCTTCCGCCTGACTATTTACAGAATCAAGAACTGACTGGACACTCGCGCACTGATTATTCACTCGCGTCCTTGGTATAATGGTTGTACTGCTGGCTAGGCTGTGTATGTCGATGACAATACCATAAACATTTTAGGTCTAAGTAAATATACTAGCGATACTATTAGCTATTAGCTCGAAGAAGCAGGTCTGGATTACAACCTGCAGTGGCAAGATGCAATTAAAGGGATGCCCGATTAAGTATATAAAGATTTATTTTGATAGAATTCACCCGGGGGGGGGGGGGGGGGGTCCTCAACACAATGAAACCAAAAGCGGGATGTGCCACCGCCATCGGGCACATTTTCAACCTTCCTGGTATATCAATGATCCCTTTTTTCAATGCCAATTTATTTTTGGTATAAAGCAAATGGGTCGGTTTTTTTTTCAAATTTCCTCATGGCCCGATTAAGTATATAAAGATTTAAAATTTGATCGATGGTTTCTCAGGGGGGTTCTCCAAAACAAATGAACCATACGTGTTTCGTTTCACAACATCGGCCTACAGCAGTTGCGGTGTCAGGTGAGCATGGGGCGGGGTGTGTGCTTTCCCCGCATTTTTTCCTTTTCCAGTACCCCCCGGCAGAACAAAGCCCTCCCCTCACCAGTAAAAATAAATAGATCTTTGGGAAAAATCAGTGATTTTGGGGCAAAAACTCACCAAATTTTTGACAAAAACAGCAATTTGGAACCAATAGTGGTTAACCATCTGCAAAATTGGGCTTCCCAAAAATTGTAACTCTTCCCAACCCTACCCCAAAGCCCCACCACCCCCCCGCAAAAAAAAGAAGTCTGGCGGCGCTGCCACTGCCAGGGGAACAGATACGGAACATGCAGAATGGCATTATGATTGGAGCCAAGGTATAGGCCTATAACAGAATGCCACCATCTGTAGCGCTGCGGTGCCCGGAAGGAGCAATTTGCACAAATAGGCCTACCTTTCTATTCCTAAAGAGGCTTTGCCCTCATTCCTCAGTATAGCTACGTGACTGAGAAGCCCTTTCCTCTGACCATAGCTACCCCAAGCTGGGGGGGGGGGGGGGGGGGGGGGGGGGGTCTTTGGGATGCGTGCGAGTTCCTTGTTTGCACATTTAATTGGCAGTATTCATGTTCACCTGGCTTCATATCATAGCGCATGTTTGAGATAGTGGGGGCCAAAACATTACAAGCTCATGACATATACTTTGAGGCTATAAGGCAATAAACCGAGGCTTGTAAGAAAATAGTAATGTCTCTTTAAGTTTGCGTCATGTGTCAGAGGAATCACCCGTTAGTGACCGCCTCCATTCAAATCGCTAGCGTTACCCGCGCTGAATAGTGATCAACCGTTTAGTGACCCGCTCCCACTCAAATCAGCTAGCGGTT
>JAMKCH010068588.1:0-19320 GCA_023653785.1 Ophioderma brevispina
TACCTCTCCAGAACAGCGCATTTGTAGTAATTGGGACCGTGCACTAACTTTAGATAAGGCTCAGACTGCATGCGCATTTTGTACAGAAAACAGAAAATATGGAATAAAATGCTTGAAATGTGCACAGAAACTTTTCTGTGAAATGATATTCTGAACTGAACCGTACGTTAAAATGTTCCAAACGCAGCGTTTTCCATTCAAAATTCTACCCGCCGCGCGCGCGCCGCCCGGTCAAATTTGACACCATTTTTGTCATTTTGTCTTGACCCGGAAGCCGTGTCTACAAAATAGGCGTGCCTAAGGTCAATGATGTTGTCAATAATGCTAATACGTGCCCTGATTGGTTAATTATATAATTATATTAATTTATGTCCGTTGATGATGTCCGATAACATTTTGTTCAAGGCTTTTTATATTGTGGGTGCAGTATTTTAATGTTTTGTATCATGAAAGCGACACGTTTTTTATGAAATTTACTTTCTAGCACTGCTAGCAAGCGTTTCATCGGCAAGTGTAATCGGCAAATTCAGTTCTTTTCCCGACCACCGATTCAGAACCGATTACTCAATTATATGGTCAGATTTATAAGCACCCCGATCGATCCAGTACACCATTGATGACCGTCATAATCTCAGTAAAAGGGTTAATGAAAAATATTACTACTATCATCTCAGCTTGAGACGGGCCCGGAACGCGGAAGCCAAAAATACACCACTGGAATACTTAAAGACAAGGTTGATACCATTATCAATCGCAACTAATAAATATCACACACAATTTTGATAAGTTTTCCTGTTGAATTATTCAGCTCACGGGCGCATTTTTACAATGTACATTTGCGCCTGGCTACTATTTTTTTCGCCGTTCCCAGGCGCATTTGCAGGCTTTACTGGCGCAAATTTGCGCCCTTGTGCCCGTTATTTTGAGGCTTGATTGAAGGCGACACACTTTTGACAACTAATTTGGACTATTTGTACCACTGACTTCTTCCTGTGTAAATTTTATGAAATTTCATTGTGGGCAAATATGATTTTTCTTTAAAATGTAGTTTAACACGTCTCTCTATGGAGAATGGGCATATAGAGGGCACTATAACATACAAATCATGACCTTTTTGCAGGCCTATATGGCAAGATTCCCGCAATGGATTTTTCTCATTTTTGCAGAGATAATAGCTCTTGCACAGTGGCATACTGAGGCAGTCGATCCAGGGGGCAAATTTCCAAGTCGTCCCACCAGAGGGGGGCAACATTCGTAAATCGTCCCGGTGATTCACTCCAATAAAGTCTGAATTTGACAAAATACACGCGTAGCACACAAAAATTGCCGAATTTACTCTAATTTTGCCCAAATTTGGGCTGAAATTGGTTGAAATTCCCCCAAAAGAGGGATAAAATGCAAATTTTGGCCCATATCGACCCGCTTTTTCGAGCCAGAGGGGTCAACTTGCCCCCCTGCTCCCCCAGTCGGTACGCCACTGCTCTTGCATGTCTCTACTTAAAAAAACAGTTGTGAAAATTGTGTCGCCACTGCTTAAAAATTGCTCTAAAAATAAAAGAGACGATTTCCATGGGGCCAAACAGCTGTGAACTATAATCAAGTTTACAACACATTTTGTTGGCATCGATTGGATTAGCTCATACAGCCCATCGCCCAAGATGTTTAGTTGCTACCCATAGACCCCTCCATACAAACTTTTACAACACATGCATTTTTCTGATACCCAATAATTTACTGCCCCTAAACTTGCTTAAATCTTGACAAGGCATCATTTATACTCATTTACTGAAAAACCCTTTCTCAAAGATTTTTACCAGAGAGGTTTTTGTTGTAGCCATCTAAATTTTTTGACCTTCATGTAATTAATTTCTGGTGTAATTTTCGTTGTCATATTTCGATGGGGGACTACTGCTATACCCTAAAGGAAGATGAACTTATAAAGGCATTGGACCAATTGCCGCAGTGCAGGCCAAGTTGATGTACTTTACCCGCCTGACGAAGTCATTACCATATCAGATTCACCACCATACCAGATGCTTCATTCATCTAAGAAAGAGAAGAGTGGGACGTGTTACAATATGCCATCGTATCTTCAAACGCCAAGCTGACTTGAAAGGTCCCTACGCAGGAACTACAGGTACTAACAAGCTATAGAGGTTTTGTACTGATGGTGTAATACCTTGAATTTAGCTTCAAATTGAGATATTTAGTGACGTGATAGGAACATTTGAAGTCAAAATGGGATGAACTCCTATTTTTACCCCCCTGCTGAAAGCATGGGGGGAATTTTTGCGATAGGTGCATGTCGCCCGTATTATGTCCGTATTGTAATAGTTTGGTTAGGTTTTTGTTTTTTTCAAGGTCTCTTCTTCGAAAAGTTTAAGTCCGATTTAAAAACCATTATTATGTTTTGTCTGGTCCAAGTGTGGAAAATATGGGAATCCTAAAACTAATAATGATAACTTGGAATGGATTTTCGCGCCATATTCTATTGGTATCGTTATGAGTTTTAAAATAACTCATAACTCGACCAATAATATGGGCTCATCAACTCCATTTTTCAAACTTGGGTTAAGGGGCAATAGAGGTTCCTTTGTATGTAGGAGGATGTCGAAGGTCAACGAACCAAGGTCAAGGTCATCTGAGTCTGTTTCCAGAACTGCCAGCCTTTCCAGGGAGATGATGCAAAGTTTACCTTGCTGAACTTTTTTGTCCCTGCCGAACGATTTTCGGAACCGGGACATGAAAGGCAAGCGTCCGTCATCGGCCGTGTCCCGGTTGCGTCCGTGATAAAAATGTTAACCCATGTTTTACATTTAGCGGGAGTTCCGTAAGGCAACAAATGGATGTGTACATTGGGTGGATGAGGGTTGATGAGTTCTCGACCTGATAAGATTTGGGCTAATTATCTATTTGCATGAATTACGAAAAATTTTCCATGCAAGGCCTGGTACAAGTTTTCTGGTGATCCGTAAGGCGTAAATGGTGTACTTGGTGGGAAGGGATCGGGCGGGGAGAGTTCTTGACCCTGATGGATTTTGGGTGTATTTCGGGCAAATTGGGTATGCAATGAGCTAATTAATATGCAAAAATCAGCGTATATTCTATAACTACTCTTAGAACGGTACCATCGGTTCTTCGAAATTCCTGCTCGCTGAAAGCCTTCATGGGCACGACTCTTTTTTGCAATTTTGGAAAGTAGTGATATATGCTGGCTTAGATATGCAATGAGCTAATTAAATATCGTAATTGCTGTAGCTCTGAACGTACGTCGATAGCATTCCTTCGCTACATAGACTACTATGCCATATGGAGGGGGTGGGGTGTTGCGGGGTTTTTGGGGAGTGGGTGGAGTTGCGGGCTTTTGGGGGTGGATTGGTTTGCATGGTGTGTTGGGAGGGGGTGAAGGGTGTTGCGGGGTGTTGGGGAGGGGGTAAGTGTTTGCAGCCAAGGTGTGTGTAGGGGAGTGGTGTGTTGCAGGGGCGTTTGTGAGGAGTGGCGTGTTTTCTGGTGTTGGGAAGGGAGGCTGTTTACAGGGTAATGGGGTGGGGTGGGGTTTGTTGAGAGGGGTGTTACGGAGGGCGTGGGGTGTTGCCGAGTGTTGGGTACTGGTTGGGGTGGGGGGGGTGGGGTGTTGTGGATGGTGGGGAGTTTGTGGTATTGGAGAGAGGGGATGGGTGTTGCGGGGTGTGGTTTTGCGGGTGTTAGTGATCACCGACACTTTTCAGGCAGGGCCATATTTTTACGCATCAATGTAAATACGCAGTTTCGCCTGTTTCTTCTACAAAGATGCAATGCAAACGCGCTTATTGACGTGCCACTTGGATCTTGTGCATGAACCTTCATGTTAAATGGCTTGTTCCAATCACCTTTGTGATCCCCCTTATTTACCCGGAGTAGTATTGATTTTGACTAATGGATGAAAGTCCATATTTTTACTCATGGTTGTCCTGAAATATCCTCTTCCAAATTCATTTCTTTAAACAACAATGTTGACATTTATATAGCGCTTTCACAATGTATCAAAGCGCTTTACATTTATTCCCGCTGCCACTAGATATGTCAGCTGAGCTGCCTTACAAATTCCCCAATGCTACTCATACCTTTGGGGTGGGCTCTCAATGTGCCCATATTTCCTAAGCATCTCCCCATTTATTAAGCATCCTGGAGGAGAGAGCAAACAGGTAAGTGGCTTGCCCAAGGGCACAACAATTGGCCACATCAGGACCCCCCTCAAAAGCAAAAAGCTACGAACTAAGAAATAAAACAAAGGGCCTATAGCGGCAAAGTCTCTGCCTTAGGCCGAAAAGGATAGCCGAACATGTAGATAAACGAGTGCCGAGCGCGTAAGGGTGAACGGGAATTCGTGCCAGAATCGAGCAAGGGACGCTAAGGAGATAAAAGGTAGAGGGGCAAACGTGAGGATAGAGAGGAGAATTAACTGAGGATGTATACACATAAAAATAAGGCGAACGGTGTTGTAGAGGAAGAAGAAAGGTGGAAAATGGAGGCGACGGTCTTAGGGGGAAGCAGGGGATAAAGTGGCTGAAGAGAAGCATAACAAGTAAAAACCGTCGGAAAACAATGGCGAGGGTGCAATGAAAAAAGAAAGAGGCCAAAATGAAAGAAAGGAGGGCGGGATGAGACATGGCATAGTCGGAGATGAGTGGAACTTTTTTGGAGCATTTGTGTAAACCTCGGTAGGTAAATAGGGGAGGGGAAGTGTGCGGAAGAGACAGGGAAAGGGGGGGCTATATGTAAGAAAACGCAAGAAACGTAGGTCAAGGGGTTGGGGTGGGGGGAAAGTGTGCAACCAGCCAGTAAGTAAGAAAAAAGGTAACAAGGAGAATAGGGAAGGGGGCAACAGGATGGGTGACCACCGATAGGAGCGGTAGAGGGATGCGAGGAGATGGCGAACAGAACGGCACGGGAGTTACCGTTTCTGTTTTAACAAGGAAGCTTAATTGTTACCATGTTGATATCCCCTTTACCACCTGTTGCCCTTGACAAGATACGACTACAATATGCCGTTTTTAATGGTTACCCATCAAAATTCAGCACAGTATTGAATGGGGCCTTGCAATGTGCATGATCCGCTCTTAATCCTATCAACATCGCAGTTTGTTTTTCCTCCACGATACTTGTGGTATGTAATGCAGTACCAGTCTCTCATCTCAAGTAGAGAAGCAATACCACAAAAATTGGAACAAGCCCCTCTAAAGGACCCCTTATGTTACCTTCATGTGTTCATTGTTTTGAACTGGATAAGCGTCATTAACGGAAAGATAACATTAAAGTACAACGAGAGATGTCAAATACGGTGATCCTAAAAAAAAAATTGTAATGTCTGATTCTTACAATTGGATATGAAAGAGCTTCCTATTCACACATAAATCCCCATCTGACGGATTCAAGCTGAAGAACGGTTTCTTTAGGACAAAAAATAAATGCAAATTTCTAATTTCGTATAAGGAGCATACGAAATTCAGCCTCTGTTTTCTATTACAAATATAAGCACATACAATCACCTTTTTATTTTCTTTTGATTATTTCTGTAGGGAACAAACAAAAGGGAATCTATTGAGTGTCTGATCTAATATGAAATTAACTACATCTCACAGAAAATCAATGGAGACTTGAAATCTCTTTTTTTCTTGTTGCACCGTTAATTTTCTGCACACACATAAAGTGTTCTTCTGTCATAAATTAGAAAGTGAAGGTTTTTCAGTATGACCCAAGCTGCCCACATGATTGTTTTATTGTCTTCTTTCTGTTACCCATGCGAGTCTGTGGTGGAACTGTAAGTTTCTATTGGAAACCAGCAAAAAAATATTTAATGGACATTAGGTTAAGATTTGTAGGACATGACATTCTATGCACTAACCACATCAATAGGGTATGCTAGCTGCATATGTTTCTAATTTTATTTTAGCTTCATTGCGTGGCAACAGTCATTTTCATGATGGCCAAACATCAGCAGGCAGATGGCACTGTTTATGGTGTAACTTCCACATTTTGCGCATTAATTTCGCATTTCTGTAAAATGAATATTGATGATACGTTGGTATAGCCTTTGCAGTCAAGCACTTATTCCCTAGTGGAAACAATCAATTTTACAAGAGAAATTTGTTGTAAACTTGATTAGCTCATGGGGGGGACCCCGAAGTTTGATACAGAATTATTGCTGGGAATCCGTATTTTACAGTAAATGAAGATTCTAAAATCATATTCCCATTTGCATTTATGATTAGACATCCTATGTTAAATTGGTGGAAGACATTGGCGCCAGAAGACTAATGAAAGACACACCCTCCTAATAGTTTTCATAAAACTGGATGATTGAAACTTTTGCATATGAAATGACACTGCCCAAGTTCACCTTTTTGCTGGTTTAAAAAAACCACTTTACAATAATTCCCCAATTTCACTTTTAATGTAACATTATAAGACTCGCTTTCAATGGGTAATTGTGAACTTTTCCATATATGAACCCGTCCCCCCCAGAATCACAATGTCATGCTTTGCAAGGATGTGCATTATAGTACTAGTAGTAGCAAATGTTTATTGTGGTTCGGGGGGGGGGGACCTATTTTTGCTTGTTTGTTTTTGGGGCATGAACACTAAAAGGAATTGCCCAAAACAACAATTTCCTATTACATCATACATACCTAGATGGACCACACAAACTAGCGATTAACCACGCATGCTATAAATAGTGTTGATATCAACAGTGCGTGTGTACATAGTCCATTAATTCAAGTGAGTCTGAGTTATGCTTTATCATTAAGATGAGGCCCTTGTGTTGTCTTGCAAGAGTCATCTTTGGAGAATACTGTTTTATATAAAATCCACCCAAGTCCTAGCACTCATTGCACTACATCGGCTATAACAGGTTTCTGCCACTGTCTAGGGCATTCTTTAATCTTAGATAGGCCATTGTGCTGTATTCCAGATTCTGATTGGTGTGAAGATTGTTATAATCCAAGTCGTAGCACTCATTGCCGCACTACATCGGTATAGGTTTATGCCCCTGTCTGGCCATCGTTATCATTAAGATGAGACTTGTGTTGTCTATCTCCAATCTGCTTTGTGTAAGATTGTTATATATCATCCAAGTCTTAGCAACTCCTTGCACTACAATCGGTAAATTAAAGGTATGCCACTGTCTAGGCCATGCTTTAAATTTAATCATTATATGAGGCCATTGATGTTGATCTTCAAGTCTGCTGTGGAAGATTGTCTATCATCAAGTCTTAGCACTACATTGCACTGACAACATCGTTAATAAAGGTTATGCACTTTCTCCGGCCATGCTTTATCATTAAGATTAGGTCATTGTGTTTGTCTATGCAGGGCATCTTGTGGGAAACGTTTATATAATCCCAAGCCCAAACCAACGGATATACTCGTTAGACACTCTTGCACTACATTATTGTTATCAAGTGAATGTATTTGGTACATTTCTTAAAGGGCTGGGGATGGTCTCATGTAGCCTCTATTGTAGCTTATGAAGACAAAGGTCAATCTAAGCATCACTTACAGGTTCCATAACAAGGCAGCTATACAATAAAAACATCTTCCTGTTTCTTCTTTTAAGTTCATAAATGGTCATTTAAATGGAGGCCAATGCTCTAAAACAAGCCTTTTTCAACGATACCATGCCCCTCAAGTTTCCTTCATACTTTCTCATTTAATTCTCATACAAGTGTAGTTTTTGGGGATAACACACTTTACATCATTATAAATTTTAAATGTTTAAAAAGTATGATTTTTCTCTAAATATAACTATGATGATTATATGAGGGATTATAGAGCTTCCTCTCTCCTTATCCCTAGATGTCTTTTGAACGCAAGCCATTTTTTAAAGTGTAGAACCACGTGGCCAATATTTTTTTTTTATTTTCCCCAGTAGACCCTCAACTCAAAGTGATCAACGCTTGATTAACGTGGTCAAGTGAAACTCGAGCGTTAAGAAATACAACGAGGAGACGATGATTGGGGACCTACTAATTATTCTTGATAAGGTATGTACGCAGGCTTCATCCCACAGACCTCTCTCAAAAAAACACTCATGGTTCCATTCACAGAAGCGCAAGCCGTTATAAAATTTGGTGAATGCGGCCAGCTTTTCCAACTAAGGGCATGTCACGGACTCATTTACTACCACGCACTCTGCTGATAAACCCAATGCTTGTCCTACATGCCACAAGCATTTCAAAACAAAGGTGAGTTATGGTTAAAATTTAGCGGTCCTCGGGACACTAGGTTTCGCCTGCCATCGCATTTGTGAATGATTGCCTCGTTTGACTTTTAACCTTGGCATGTGACCTTTGACTTCATAAACGAATGAGGGTTTGCATGTACTATCCATAAACCAAGTTGGTTTCAATCCATGGAACTTCAACTTTTCAATTCAAATCAATTTTCACATTTTCCAGATATCTTTACAACTTGACCTCACATGCCTTTGAACCTCATCACAAATGCATGATTCCATGTTGCACAGGCCCCTATATGACTCAAGTTTGGTTTAATTCCCTGAAGTATGCAGATAGTCAGGTATGTTAACCCTTTTTTTCACAACGACTACATCAACAACAGACTAAAAAAAAAAAACAAAAAATACATCAACACGACTACTCAACAAAGATACCGCCCTCGTTTTCTAATTAGCAAGGTTTCCCCAAATAACTGCACACTCAGCACTGACTTATAAATAACAATGGGAATTTTGTTGTTGTGATTGAGAGTTTGAGACAAGTACTTGCGAGAATAGGAATTTTAAGACAAACAAACTGAGTAAAGCTTGGTATCTTTTTTCTCATAGCATGAGATTTTTTTTAAGGTGGAGTTTTTTAATTAATTTGCCAAATTACAAGCCAGACTTTACAAATTCTTAATATGCATGTGTGCATGGAACGTGGAAAGTTATATGCACCAGAAAAATCTTCATGCTAAATCGAACACACCACCCTCTAACTCTGGCATGCTACCCCCCTGGTTCAATATCGATTAAACCCGGGCATCAGTCAATGAAATTGGTCTTACATTTTCCCAGCTTGTTTTAAGAATAGTGTGTGTTAAGGTGCTTGTTTACCTCCAATTTTTGTCTATCGTGTTTTTGTCTATCGTTTTTTTTGAGAATGCTAGACGCGCATAATGCATAGTACAAACGCCCCTATTCCTACTGTGCTATATTGATGGTTAACCATTAAAACGTAGTTTTTTGTGTCGCCTGCCTTAAGGCAAAAGACCATAGGGATCACTTTGTCCACTGTATTCTGGTTGTTGATGTCTGTTGATGTCTTGTTTTTGATGTCTCGGTTGATGTCTTTTGTGAAAAAGGTTGTCATTTGCCTGTAATATCCCCATCTTTTGGATGGATTTTATTTAAACCAAATTTTGTATCACAGTGCAACATGACATCCCCCATTTGTTGATGAGGTCGCAAAGGCCACATACCAAGGTCAACAGGTCATGTGAGGTCAATTAGGGTGAAATTGTAAAATTGGACCTCATTTGAAACGTTGAGTGCAATTGGAACCAACTTTGGTTTATGGAGTTTATAATGCAATCCCTCATTTGTTTATGAGGGAAATGTCAATATCATTGCAAAGGTCAGTGTGAGGCCTATCATTCACCCCCGCGACGGCTGCCGACCCAAATCGGTCCAAGGACCGATGTATTTTTTGAGCCTAAGAATATCGGCGTATATTGTCATCACGGTAGCAATTAGAGTGGAAACACCAATGTTCTCTCATAACTAGTCTCTCATGTCTTGTCCTATTCTTTTGAAACTGCAGGTAAGATGCAAAGTATGACATTTCTTGAAAAGTTATGTTGTGGATTTTGAAATTCTGAGTCATGATGTTGCGTTTAGGGGCCATTTTGTTCGTCCTTATTGTGTTTTTTGGCATGAACATTGTGTTGTAGGCAAATTATTCTGAAATTGTCTTTTGTCTTACAATGTAGATGCTGCTGTGTGAAAGCTGAAGCCATCATTATCAATGCTGGCCTAGAGAGGCATTGCATTTTGCAGCCTATTCTGATCAACCACTTGGCATAAATTTCATGCTTATACTAGGTAAGATAGTTATGTGATTGCCGACGAGGGTAGTTTGTTTGTTTTCCCACCATGATACCTTCCCCCGTGTCTAAAGTTCCATGTGCCCTTTCCCGTATCCATTGCATGATCCGCGGTATTTGATCCCACACAAATCCATTTTTGAATACAATAAAACTCGACCTTTTACAACACACCTCCTTCCTGCACACAAACACTAGTACTCTTTAAAAAAAAAATTATAATGAAGGTTTTTTGTGCCCCTTACACTTCTTTACACACTGCCGCTAAATGACTGACATATGTTTAGTCAGAACATTAAGGCACATTGGAATGTATTATGGGATTAGTTTCAAACAACACCCTCTGCTACTATGAAGCAGGTTAAATGCACCCACTGTTATATCTATCTTGGAACTTGCATATTACATACATCTCTAACCTTGTTACTGTCCACTTTACTGAATGTGAAATTGCTTTTTGCTGTGCACTATTTTTATGGATAAAAGTGTTAAAACCTAGCCTGGTATTATAAGTGGGGTACAATTAGCCCAATTGAAGTGTCGATGGTTTGAATCGGTTGTATATTAGTCGAGTTTATTGATTGTATTTTTAGTATTGTATTAAATTGACCATTTTACATACTCTGTTATCAACACCACAAGTCATAGTGACAGTTTGACAAAACCCCAGGATATTGGTCCTTGGTGAGGTTGAAATTGCCACCACAAGAGTTGGACCTGGACTTCAGAAATAATTTAGTTTTCAGTGATATATCACCATTTGCAAAGCAGTATTCCTATACACAAATTGTGAACCATGCACAATAATGGTAATTGCGTCAACGTACCGGTTAATAGGGTGGGGGATATCTCAACAAATGACCATACAGGAGACTGCCATATACATCTGTTTAAAGTTGGCCCACATTTTGCATCTCTGGTATAAGCTATGGGTCCCTTTTTTGGCATAAATGGTATAGCTATGGGTCCTCCTTACCTCCTACTTTCAGAGGGTCGTGGAGGCACGTCCCTAACCAAACCAAGGTGAGAGAAACCCCCCCCCTGGGTTAAGTACGGTAAGGGAACAAATTAATAGAATGAATAATTTATGAATTCTCTCCATAAAGTGTGTGTAAAAAATTCACACACAGAGTGACAAACTCCACAAAAAATGTATGCAGGCCACATGGAGGCATTGTCTTACGATTGAAATCTCGACGACTCAAAATATTAAACCAGCAAAATAGTTGTCTGTTCCTTTGGAAGTTGAAAAAGCAACTGGAACGTTTTCCATAAACCCAATATTGGATTTACAATCATTGCCATTAAAATTTGCCGTATTTTGTGGGTTCGGGTAACTTAAACAGTAAATAATAACCACGTATGTCATAAGTTTACAAGTAATTGTCCAGTGAAAATTAATTTAAAAAAATACCAAGCCCATATTATGTGGTAATTTTGTGGAGTTCACATCATAATATTAGTTAAATTATCGTATGACACTGAGTACCCATTTACCATTGCAATGATACCCCTAAAAAATAAAATGTTTTTGGCGTTCATTTCAGGGTGAATTGATACTCTGATATGCATTATAAAGATGTAAAAACACCCGGCTTTAAAAAAATGGGAACAGCCCTTTTCTGAAATTTTAAAGTGACCCTTTGAAATATTTTTAACAAGTGCAGTAGGGACATTTCAGGTAATTGCAGGGCCACTTCAATCAATTAAGGTGTCATTTTGTTCTCTACCCCCTCATTTTGTTTATGGTTCATTAGAATATCCCGAGAAGATTAATTCCAAAATTTCAGGTTGATTTGATGAGGCGGTTTGATGGTATTAACAAATGGTTATAATCACGGTGGCCCCAGAGGCCAAGGCCACTGCTTATAATTCTGGTCATTTAAGGACAGAAACATACAAAATGGCTAATTTCTTTCTTCCAGAGTAGACTCGAATTTGCAAGTATGAGTAGGCAACAATTAGGCTAAGGGGTCAGATGATTAACAAATCTCAACTTCCTCTTTTGGGTAAAGTCAAGGGGATGAGCTGTGGATCATGAAAAGCCAATGTGTTAGACGTGTTGCGTTCATCTAATATTAATGACTTTTCAAAATAGCAGGTTTTATAAATAATTACCAGTAGACAAAAAGAAGTCACCTTTTGTTAGCTTGGAAAAGACTAGCTGAAACACAATAACCTTTGTTGCCACAATAGAGAGTTTTATGTAATTAAAACAATTGTGAAAATCATTATCATCATCCTGGCACTTATGGAGAATTTTTACTGAAGACTTATGATGGGAAGCGTCAAAGAGGTGTAGATCTTTGAGTTGTACCCTATTTGTAAAGTGTTTCAGGTTATCAAAATCAAGCCTAATTTAAGACAGTCGGAGCTAGATCATTAGGGCACCCCGATTGTCCTTTTTGGAAAGGCGCTTCTTGTTACTTAATGTTTCTTATTTAGGGGGCAAATTCATATAGTGTTAAGAACAATGACTAAATAGTCAGTTGTCTTTTTCACACAAAATTTATATCGTTTTATTGTCATATCAAATAAGAACATAATTTCTACTACCTATTTCATTTTAACACTTGATCTTGGAAGTTTTGTATTGCATTGTGTGAATGTTTTTTTTTGACAACCAAACTTTGTCCAGGCATTTTACTCTTTGAAGTTTAACAGAATTACAATCATAACAGTTACAGATTTAACACAATAACAAAAGATTAAATTAATAGTAGGGGGCCTACATCAGCGTCTAAAGTCTGTGGAATCAATCACATTTTAGGGACAATGTTTCAATTGAAGAGCTTTATTACCATGATCAAAGTTGGTGCGGGTTTATTATTTCCCATTCTGCACTTGTTGAAAAAATCAAGTAAGTAGTCTATATGATAACGCATGCTTACCTCCAAGCTACTTACAAGAAATAATCTGTCTCTACACAAATGTAGATATTATAGGCCTACTGACTCACAAGTACATAACTTTTTGAATAAATGAAGATTTTGATTTTTTTATTGTTGAAGAACCTGTTATAGATACGTCTAAAAGTTAACAAGTTTAAAGTTTGTTCTTCACAGAAGATGTTTTTTCATTCATTTGTGACCTAAATATACATGCATGAGGCCTACAGGATATTCCATTATCAGGCATTATCTTATTAGCCAGTTTCATTCATTTGTTTTGCTTTTTATTTATGGAAGTTCTTTTCCATCATCAAAGAAGATTTTTTTCCATGCAACTTCTTACTACTTCTGCACTGTCTACTTCGCAACATTTACCAAGGATACTGAACTAAAAATTGGTTACTCAACCAGGGGCAACTTTAATATGCATAGACGTGTCCCTGTATTGCCAGGCTGTGAACCCTAGGTGGGATTAAATCATGACCTGCCTTTAAACCTACCTTGGCACTGTGTTTAACTTGAACAGCCCAAATTCGCTCAAACTCCAACCAGTCCAAAGCGCCTTACAACACACTCTTCTACAGATTGTATTGAGTTCAATCCCACAATCACCAGTTTTGGGACATTTCCCTCACTTAATTTCATGTGATGCCAGCCATGGGATCCCCGCAAAATCCCATTCCAGGTTTGCTTTATACATAAACAAAAATTGTAATTAATGTGTAATTTTCTACTTGTAAATAATACTACAGGTACTTTTAAAGGATGTTGTTTGTCTTTGAATGGCAATCATATTATAGCTACTGCATCTTGATGCTCCTGTGTTATCTGTATCTTGTGAAAGAAATGGATTTGAAAACGAAATTGATGACGATGAGACATAACATCGACTTTCATTCTGATAATCAGAATTGATACTCTTCCGGTTAATCAGGGGGATCGCAAAGACATTGGAACCATCAGCTTTACCACCATGTTATGAACAATGTGGATTTTAATTTGAAATCTACACTAACTTATCAAAGGTATCTATACTATAATTTTACGTTTAACAACTTTATCATTTAACAACATCAGGGCCTACGTTGTGATGCAATTGCAGGCAGCAAATCTGCCATCAATCTCACAATTGCAATTGTTAATTCCAAGTGTTGAACTTTCACACGTATGCATGATTTTTTTTGGTGTGTTTTCTAAAAAAATGGTCAAAAATGCGGGGAGAATTTACTACAGACACTGGTAATTTAAAGTGAGTTTGCTTCCTCCCCGAGTAGCATTAAGTTTGGGAAACCACATAGGTGTTTTGGAATCAAATCCCACCTTGCAATGCATTTGTGGGAGTGATGCAACCACCAGAGGTGTTTTGAATTCATCCACAATGCATTGCATGTGCTTTGCGGTACTGTACCAAAACATGTCAGTACTTAGGGATAAAAGTGTTCAAGAAGTAAGAACCACGTGTCATTTCATAATCATGCAAAAAAATCCCTAGTACTATCTTTGTGGCCCCTAAAATGCAGTTTGTAAACGTCATGGTTTTATGTGTTAAGAATAGGAATTTTTTTGTGGATCCAGAACCCTATGAGGTACAATATTCAAAAAATGTGCATTGGGGTTGAGCTCAATACACCCTCTGGGAAACCAAACTTGTGTTGTCTCACTACTCATTAAAAATTAACTATTTGGATATATTTTTCAACTACCCACTCTATGCTCATGTCAAGATACTTCAGATGCACACCATACCGTGCTCCATGTGCATAAATCCTCCGAGAAGAAGGCACTTTGGTTCGCCATAACCGTACCCATACGGGGGACAAGAGCAGTCGTGCTGCAATGTATGTGGAAAGCTTTCTCAGAAAATTCTGCATTGCTCAGACATCAGAGGCTCAAGGTATAGTAGTGGTTGCCTTTACTAATGACAACTGATAAATCTTTTAGATTTCAGATGTGGTTAGTGCCACCTGAGGAACCAAACATGCAGAACGTCATTGATTTCATTTTTCAATTATACTTGTTTTCATCACCAATTGGGCAAGACATCTTCACCACAACGCAAATTGATATGAAATACTCTGTGGGCAAACACTGCACGCACATTAATCGCAGCACGGCAGTGTGGTAAATGTAATGCGCAGGGCCCTGCTTGTGGCAAGAAGCACTCGTGTGAAACAGAAATGACTTTTGCGTGCGGCTCAACAAAGCCAAATAATTTTTTGCCTATTAGTGATGAACAAAAGAGTTCCTTTTGTGTTGCTATAAAATGACCACTGTCAACCTAGGATATTAGCTTCAAAAACTGACATGAAAAGTGTATGATTGGTGCTGTTCATTCTTCACGAACAATTAAATCACATGTAATAGTGTAATAAATTAGAGTTGCATGAGCAGTTTCTATTCGCATCCAGAATCCCGTAGAACGTAGGTTCGTTTGGGACTGTCGGGATTCTCGTAAAAAATGGAATTGGAATGCTGACTCATAATTTGACTGTCAATGTACTCTCAGAATGACTACAGTTAGTGCAACCTGCTGTACACTGATGTTGTAGCTGTGAACGTGCTGCGAAGGGCATCAGTACCAATGGCAAAATCGTTGTCTGATCTTGTGCTCGTAGAAGTAGGTAATCCTGCTAAATTTAATATTTGAAATTTTCAAGTAGAAACCCTGCTCAAAAGATTTGCTGGTGTCACTAGGATTCAATGATACTTTATTTTTTTTTGACCCCTTATGGATTATCTTCATGTGTTCATTGTTTTTAACTGGATAAGCTTACATTAACTGAAAGATAACATTAAAGGTACAACGAGAGATTTCAAATAACAGGTGATCCTAAAAATGTGTAAATTCTGATTTTTACATTGATATGAAGCTTTCTATCACAAATATCCCCATCTGAAAGGATTAAGCTGAGAACTGTTTCTTTAGTACAAAAAATGCAAAATTTCTAATTTCGTATAGGAGCAAATACGAAATTCAGCCTATGTTTTCTATTCAAATATAAGCAAATACAAATCACCTTTTTATTTTCATTTTGAGTTATTTCTGTAGTGAAAAAACAAGAAGGGAATCTATTGAGTGTCTGATCTATATGAAATTACTACATATCACAGAAAATATGGATGACTTGAAATCTCTTGTTGCACCTTTAATTTTCTGCAACACGATAAAGTGTTTTTGTCACTATAAGTAGATGTGGAATGGTTTTTCAGTATGACCCAAGCTTGCACAACATGATTGTTTTATTTGTCTTCTTTCTGTACCATGCTATTTCTGTGGTGAACATTGTAAGTCTATTGGAAACCAGCAAAAAAAAATATTTAATTGACCATTAGGTTAAGATTTGTAGGACATGACATTCTATGCACTAACCAACATCAATAGGGTAAGGCTAGCTGCAATTGTATCTACATTTTATTTTAGCTTCATTGCGTGTGCACAGTCAATTTCATGATGGCCAAAAATCATCAGGCAGATGGCAATGTTATGATTGAAAATTCCACATTTTGCCATTAATTTCGCATTTCTGTAAAATTAATTTGATGTGAGTTGGTACTGCTTTGCAGTTCAAGCACTTATTCACCTATGTGAACAAATCAATTTTACAAGAGAAATTTTTGTAAACATTGATTAGTCTCATGGGGGGGACACCCGAAGTTTGATACAAGAATTATTGCTGTGATGTATGTTCAGTAATAAAGATTATAAAATAATATTTCCCATTTGCATTTATGATTTAGACAATCTATGTTCAAAGTGGTGGAAGGACATTGCCAGATAAGAAAAGGACACCCTCTATAGTTTTCATAAGAATGGATGAATTTGAAACATTTTGCATTATGAAATGACATGCCCAAAGTTCACCTTTTGCTGGTTTAAAAAAACACTTTACATTAATTCCCAAATATTCACTTTTATGTAAAATTATAAGACTTGCTTCAATGGGTAATTGGAATTTCCATATATGAACCCTTCCCCCCCCCCAGAATCACAATGCTGCTTTGCAAGGATGTGCATTATAGTACTAGTAATTAGCAAAATGTGTATTGTGGTTCGGGGGGGGGGGACCCTATTTTTGCTTGTTTGTTTTCTGGGGCATGAAAGCGAAATGGAATTGCCCAAAACAACAATTTCCTATTACATACATACATACCATACCACACAACATAGAGTTAACCAGCTCATGATATAAATAGTGTGGATATCAACAGTGCGTGTGTAGTAAATGAGTCCATTAATTCAAGTGAGTCGGAGTTATGCTTTATCATTAAGATGAGCCCATTGTGTTGTCTAGCAAGAGTCATCTTGTGGAGAAGATTGTTATATAATCCAAGTCTTAGCACTCATTGCACTACATCGGTATAAGGTTATACCACTGTCTAGGCCATGCTTTATCATTAAGATGAGGCCATTGTGTTGTCTTCCAGAGTCTGCTTGTGGAGAAGATTGTTATATAATCCAAGTCTTAGCACTCATTGCACTACATCAGTATAAGGTTATGCCACTGTCTAGGCCATGCTTTATCATTAAGATGAGGTCATTGTGTTGTCTAGCAAGAGTCATCTTGTGGAGAAGACTGTTATATAATCCCAAGTTTTAGCACTCATTGCACTACATTGGTATAAGTGAATGTATTTGGGTACATTTCTT
The DNA here is from genome assembly GCA_023653785.1 of Ophioderma brevispina. NCBI lineage: Eukaryota > Metazoa > Echinodermata > Ophiuroidea > Amphilepidida > Ophiodermatidae > Ophioderma > Ophioderma brevispina. Next base: position 17,626 of record JAMKCH010068588.1, read on the forward strand.
AAAGGGCTGTCTCATGTAGCCTCTTTGTAGCTTATGAAGGACAAAAGGTCAATCTAAGCATCACTTACAGGTTCCATAACAAGGAGCAGCTATACAATAAAAACATCTTCCTGTTTCTTCTTTTAAGTCATAAATGGTCATTGAAATGGAGGCATGCTCTAAGCTTTTTCCAGATACCATGCCCCTCAAGTTTCTCATACTTTTTCTCATTTATTCTCAATACAAGTGTATTTTGGGGATAAAACACTTTACATACATGATAAAGTACGTAGCTATAAAACACCAACTCAAAATATAACTATGATGATTATATGAGGATTATAGAGGGCTTCCTTCTCTCCTTATCCAGAGATGTCTTTTGAAACAAGCCATTTTTAAAGTGTAGAAACCACATATTTTGTTTTTATTTTCTCCTCATCTTGCAGGTGAAAGACCATTTTGTTGTAAGGTATGTAAGAAAGGCTTCATCACCAAAGACTCTCTCAAAAAACACTCAGTGGTTCATTCAGAGGAAAGACGTTATAAATGTGGTGAATGCGGCCAGCTGTTCAAACGAATGGGGTATGTACGGACTCATTTACTACACACGCACTCTGCTGATAAACCACATGCTTGTCCTACATGCCACAAGCATTTCAAAACAAAGGTGAGTTATAGGTTAAAAATATTGCGGTCCTCGGACAGCTAGTTTCGCCTGCCATCGCAGTTTGTGAATGATAGGCCTCGTTTGACCTTGGCATGTGACCTTTGACTTCATAAACGAATGAGGGTTTGCATGTAATATCCATAAACCAAGTTTGGTTTCAATTGAAATTCAACTTTTCAATTCAAATCAATTTTACATTTCCAGCATATCTTACAACTTGACCTCACATGACCTTTGACCTCATCAACAAATGCATGATTCCATGTTGCACCTATGACTCAAGTTTGGTTTAATTCCATTGAAGTATGCAGATATTACAGGTAAATGTTAACCCTTTTTCACAACAGACTACATCAACAACAGACTACAGCAACAGACTACATCAACAAAAGACTACAGCAACTAGTTTTATAAATAGCAGAGGTATTCCCCAAATACTGCACAGCTCAGCACTGACTTTATAAATAACAATGGGAATTTCGTTGTTGTGAGACAAGTACGTGCGAGATCGGAATTTTAAGACAGCAAACTTGAGTAAAGCATCAGTATCTTTTTTCTCATAGCATGAGATTTTTAAAGGTGGATTTTTTAAGTCATTTGAGCAAGAAAATTACCAAGCAAGCTTTACAAAATTCTTAATATGCACTGTGTGCATGGAAAGTGGAAAAGTTATATGCACCAGAAAAATCTTCGTGCTAAATCGAACGCTGGCATACTACCTGGGTTCAATTATCGAATTAAACCCGGGCATCAGTCAATGAAATTGCTTACATTTTCCCAGCTGTTTAAGAATAGTGTGTTTAAAGGTGCTTGTTCCAATTTTTGTCTATCATGTTTTTGTCTATCGGTTTTGATGCTAGACGCGATAATGCATAGTACAACACCCTATTCACTACTGTGCTACTATTGATGGTTAATAACCATTAAAACTGTAGTTTTTGTGTCACCTGCCTTAAGGCAGAAAGACACATAGGGATCACTTGTCCACTGTAGTCTGTTGTTGATGTCTGTTGATGTCTGTTGTGAAAAAGGGTTAACATTTGCCTGTA